>JANHFX010026472.1:0-61163 GCA_027560015.1 Chloroceryle amazona | reverse complement strand
GGCCAATGGAAGCTCTGTTATTAGCGTACTGGGCAGGGGCCTTCTCGCTTTTGTAGGCGGGACCAGTCAGGGACCACCGCCCTGCGCCGCCACTGAGGCGACCCGACGGTGTCCTGTCTGCTGCCAAGCTCTGCCCGGGCCGCCTCGGCTGGAGCTCCGACTTGCTTCCCAGGCCCGCCGCGGTGGCGAGCTGAGAGAGACAGGTGGAAGGAGAGGGGCGAACTTGTCCTCTCGGGGTGGCGGTTCGTCGGCCCTTGCCGCGTCTCGAATGCCCCCGCTAAGCCGCGGCAGGACGGAGGCTCCGTTGTGTTGTCACCGTGAGGTACCCGCTTTGGGCAGCCAGAATGGCACTCGCCTGGTGGAGCTGCCGAGCACCACTCGGCCCAGCCTTTTGGGAGCCTTCATGGAGTTGCCTCACAAGGCTACCTCCTATAGCTGGCAACCTTCTCTGGTACCACCTGGGGCATCCTCAGAAGTACTTTTATTTAGGCCAGAAAATATGAAAAATTAGATATTCCAGAGCTATAGGTACCCTCTGCACGGCGCCTATGGTAGATCACCCAAGCAGATGTCGGTCTTTCTTGTTGCTCTTGCTCATCTTCAGTCAGACAGGCACATCTGCTTAGTGACATCTCATCCTGTTTTGTGCCAGATCTGAAAACTCAGGTGCAAAAGCAATTGGTCAGTTTGTACTTTTAATTGGGGGTTGTTGTACCAGAGTGGTGGCACAGGACCTGTAAAAATACCAGGAAATTGATTTGTTCCAGTGATTGAAATTTGTAGGCAATGCCTGAAAGTGAGATACATTTTATAAAGTATTTCAATTTCTTACCTGACTGATGAAGCAAGTATTACTGATAGGATGATTTGTTTGAATTTACTGTCACCAAATTTAAGTAATGAATAATGTATTTTAATTTTGCCTTTAAAGGTCCACTGTAACTTGGACCAACTGTCACACTTAGCATCTAATGCCTTTCTTATGATAAACATAAATATTATTATATTTTCACAGCCTGACATGATTTGCCTTCTTGGATTAGATTTGCACCTGAATTATTCAGTCACAGCATTCGTCCCTTAGAATGAAATCGTAAACGGTCTTAACACTCAACATTTTGCTGAATTAGGGGCTAAGTGATAAATGAGAATTTATTTCCTAAATGTGATTTATATATCACATATTTAATTAGGTGCATGTATTCATACTGTGCATTAAAGAGTGAACCTTCTACTTTGTATTCAGTTGGCTTTCTGTGTAGAAGGTAAGCTAGTTAAAACCTGACATGACACATACAGTATCAGCTTCAGTATGGCAGCCTGGAGTGTATCCCATAATAAAGTGGCCTGATGAGAATCCAGCTATGGAAGCTTCTTGCTGTAATGGAAAGATTTCTACAGGTAACCATCAGATAGTCTGATTCAGGGCTCGAATTATCTCTGCTGTTGTTATAGACCTGCATCCCTCCTTACTTCTTTAGCACAGAGTTCTTAAGCATAGCTTTTCTGATGACTGTTTCTTTGGAGAGCCATGTAAAATGCTGGGATCACCAGGGTATGATGCTTACCCTTTTTTTACAGCTTGCTGCATTAAGCATTTACAATGTGCTTCTCGGAAAGGCTTGTTAGATGAAGCATGTGTATAGCAAGAGTTCAAAGGTAACTCACTCCTTGCTTTGGCTGATATGGGAAATAAATAAAACAGTGAATTGCTCTGCTGACACATTCTTGTCAATTTTACCATGCTGTGTTCTGAGGTCAGAGCTCTCTAAAAGTCTAATTAAGAAAGAAAGGGAAAAAAAAAAAAAAAAAGTCCAGGATCTTTCTTCTTTAGAGTATTTGTTAATGTGAAACTAATCTTTTATATCCTGGCTGCTTCTCCAATTGAACAGGCTGCCTCTTCTAAGAAAACAGTTCCTTTCTCTGCCTGGATATCTGGGTATCTTTTCATCCTGCCAAAACTTGAGGTGAGGTGAAGCCTGTATATTATATGTCTTGTTATAAAAGTAAAGCACTTAGACTAACTGTTGTTCTTTTCTGAAGTCTATGAATCAGAGATCAATAATAGCTGACTGGTAAACTAGCGTCTTGTTAAATAGATGAGCAGAGCTAATAGAAAGCAAACTCATAACTGAGACTACAGTCATGCAGTTTGTACAGAAGCTTACTTTTGTGCTCCTAAAAAATATAAATTCTTTGCAATATAAAATTAGCGATGTTTCTGCATGTCTGACAGTATGAGGCCTGGTCATTCTGAAAAGTTTTCAAGTATATTAAGTTGGATAGAGAAGGGATTTTAAACTAAATGTAATATTTTGATGCACAACTCAAAACACCTGGGAAATTTTTGGCTTCAACTGAGGAGACACTGAATCATCTGCCTGGAGAAGGATGCTGTTATATATGAACTACTGTACTGGGTCACTATGCTCATTCCTTCTGCTGTGTTTGTGTGTGAAAGAAAAGCTGTGAGCTATGCTCAGCTCTTTCAAGAAACAAATGTCGCTTGTACACTCGGGATGATTCTGGCCCTGAGAAGTGTCAGAAGCATCTGTGGCCCTGACTTGGTGACTGAAAATAGACTTTAATGACCCTCTTTTTTTTCTTTCTTTTTTTTTTTTTTAAACCCCAGCAACATAACAAACAACTGGCTAGATATAGGTGGGTAAATCTTTCCAATTCTTTAATTCTGAAGTTTGGGAGAGAGAGAGGTTAAGCACTACACAACTGTGTTTATTGCTAGTGATTTGATATAAATCTTGGATCATACTGAGGTACAGAAAATAACTTAAAAAGGAAATGTAATTACTTTTTGTTCTTATTTTTTTTTATAGTGTATAGGTAAAACAGGCTGGCATAATGAAAATTACTTCTGGACTTTTTGCAGTGTATATGGAGGTATACATAGATTATTAATACTGTTCTTATTTCAATATGTTCTTCCCCTTCAGCTGAATCAGAATTATGCATTCTGCTGTAATAAAATAAATTATTGGATGTTTTAATTTTTTTCCTCAAAAAGCTGGTAAGGTTTTTCTTTGTTATTAGCCAAGTTATTGGCACTCACTGAGACATACTTTACCCTAGGTAAATCAAAGTCAAACCTGACTGCAGGGAGTTAGAGAAGAATCTAGCCCATTCTAAAGCAGTGAATTTCATTATCTTGAAGTATTGATGGTCCTCTGCACCGTGGTGCTGAAATAGTCCTACCTGACACCAGTTTAACTCCTGTTCCCTCTGTTGCATTTCAGTTGCATATCATGGCCATGAAACTTGTATCCCCCCCCCCCGATAAGCTTTTCAACCTAACTAGTCTTTTCTATTAAACTATTATATTAACGATTATTATCCTAAATAATGTTATGAGATTGTGGTTGGAGTAAGGAAGAACACTGGTAAACTTTTAAAACAAAAGGTGAAGAAGGATGAGGCATTTATGAAGCAAATGCACACTAAATCTTTCTCTTCTGTAATAAAAGTAACTTGTACTTACTGTCCTTTCAAAGAAGACAGTCCAATATTGTCTGAATGAGATTCAGTTGACTTGCTAAGTGGACGCACAAGACAACTATTGTAAGGAATAGACTGACTACGCTGCAGTGGAAAACAGCAAATGGAAATGCCGTCTGCAGCGTTTACATGCTTACAGTTCTGACACTTTGATAGCTGAATACAATATTTAGAGATTTAGCATTTCCAGTTCACAAAATTATTTGGGAATTAGATTAGTAACTGAACACAAATAATATTTGATCCACTTCAGCTGCAATTTAACTTCCAAATTAGTCTCCAAAGGTGAAGTCCTCTGAAGAAAACAGCATAATGACATTATTTGTTACAATATGCCTAGATTAAATTCTGAAATGAAGATTCCTTGCTGATAAGTATTGTTTATCTCAGAAAACAGACTTTCCAGCATTTGTGCTGGTTTTGGCTACAGTGCCATCATTTTTTTTCCACGGTAGGTAGTTATAAGACCCCAACTATTAATGTCTCAGACTTTGTGTGGTGATAAGATCTGAACGTAGAATGAGCAAGGCCTGCCTAGAGGGAGGGGGTGCCAGTGGTCCTTGATAGCCCTCAATGGCTCTGCCATCCTTCCCTGACTACTTGCAGGTAAGTTAACAATGGGAAGAGGTAAGTGCTGGGTAGGCAGGACGGTGTCTTTTCTTTTCCCTTAGTTTCTTCCCCTAACCACGGTGACTGCGCCAAGGGGAAGTGTATGGCGGAAGGACCTCGCGCAAATCTTGCATCTTTCCCTAAAACTCTCTGTTCCCACACATTGTAATTTGAAAGCATCATCATTTTCTTACTTCTTCCTTGCCCCAAAGCAATTGCCACCGCAATGCTATTCTTTGCTTTCACATCCCTTTCTGAAAAGGAGTTCCTAGTGAGTTAGGTCAACACGAGCATATTTGTTTTGTCCTTTGTTGTTGGTTTAATTATATATTTGTTATGGTTTACTAGACTCTTGGCTGTTAGGCATGAGACTCGGTTTTGGTTCACTCTGAATCTTACAGTCTGGGAGGGGGTCTGAGTACTACCACAACATAAATAATTATGTCATCCAATAAGTGTTTCTGCAGAAAGAATGTTTCTGTCACCTCTTTGCTAGGTAGCTGGATTGTGTGCTGGACTAGTAACAAGAATAGTTGATGATTATTTTAATTGTCCTTTAAGAAAGCAGAGCCATAGGGAGAATACTACCAATACATAATGAAGCTTTAGAAATAGTGGTAATCATAATTCTCTGTAAACAACAGCACAAGCTCCAGACTGATCCATGGTTGGTTGGTTTGTTTGTTTGTTTGTTTTCCAAAAAGAGGATTTATTTCCAAGCAAATCTTGCTATTTTACATGCCTTTATATCTTTAATGATCCTATTTACTTTTATTGTGTATTTTGCATTTTGATTTTACTGTCTGATACACCTTCCAGAGTACAATGCTTCAATGTTTGAACTTAATGAAACTTCAGGGAAAAGCGTCTTTGGAGTCCTCCTATCTTTTCACTGGGTGCCTAATTTTCGAATGACTGTACAGTAGCAGGCTGTTCTGCTGGCACAAAAGGTTTGATAGTGATTCAGAAACAGTAACAGACTGAAATAGCCAAATGTGATAACAGAGTTTTAAGGTCACTGTAAAGCTGCAAAGCTAGAGCAGAATGAGAAATGTGAGGCACTTCCAAATCGATAATTCATCTGAAAGGATTAAATAAAATTTTGAGGTGATTTGATCATGTGTCTAATTGAACTGAAATCTTGGTAGATAGAGGGCTTGTTTTCTACAGCCCAGTGAACATAATTCAGTAGTGCAACAATGAGCCTTATAAGACTGTTTCAGACAGGGGGCACACAATATGACCCAGTCTTTGTATTCTCATATGCTAAATCATCGTAGCATATATCCAAAAAGGAACAGCATCCACTTTAGGGCTGCCCATTGTCCTGGTACACCTTAGTCTTCTGACATATGTGGTGACCTGGAAAGGAACTGTAGGAACAAGAGGAATCAGCACTGCAGAAGTGATGGTGAGAAACTGTAATAACCTCACAATTGCCTTCCAGTAAATCTCCACGTGGCTGCGAGTAGGAGGACAATTTAAAACTGACAGCTGCTTTTATATAGGAGAGCATCCTTTTTTTGTGAAGAACACCTTTTCAAGTAACTTTTCCTTTTTAGTACAGAACACCAAGGCAGGAGAACAAGGTGGTACTTAAGAGTAGTCAGAAGTGCAGTACAAAATACTTTTAGAATTGGACGTGATATGTCTCCTGTCATTGCTGCAAAACCCTGACTGAACACGCTGTTACCTTATTCGCCTTAAAAGAAGCAGAAGGAATCTTCAGAGAATTCCTAGTATGGTTTTTCTCTTTCCAGGGTTGCTGATGAGGCCCATCCTCATTAAAGTGGCCTGAACAACAGCAGCTGTTAAGATAAGAATATGAGTTCAAGCAACTGAATTGAAGATTACATATGCTACAGCTGATCATATTAAAGGGGATTAGATCATCAACCAGATTAAACAGTAACTAGGGAGTTAGAGTGAGTTTTGAAACAAGGTGCCGATTTGGAAAGAAATGTAAGGGACAGTTAACACTGCTCTGTTGTTGTTCTCCCTTACTGTTACAAACAGTCAAAACCAGAGGTGTTGAGTTTAATGCTTCACCCACTGGCATCAAAACCACTGTCTGGGTCAGACAGAGCGTCCTCCCTATCTGACTCTGCCAGCAGCCTGCCTCCAGCTCAGGCAGCCATAGTGCAGGGTATGTGACTTTTTCGTGATGCTGTTTTCCCTAATGTGTGCATTAGTAGGTGGTAGGGCCCAGCACTGGTACACATTGAGAACCCACATCTCCTGCAGAAGGGATGTGTGAGAGGGGGGCTGTGTATAACCATAGGTGGGTGGGTGCCCAGCTTTGTGTTCATGGTTAGAACTTTGGGGGATTAGTGAATACAGGTCATTCAGATATTTGTTAGGGGTTTTTTTAGCATTTTGTCTATTTACAGTGTCTTATCTGTTTTATTGACAATACTGAACCTGAACGCACTGCACTGAGTACCAGTTAATTATGTGCTATTGTTACCGAAATTGGAAGAAACCTCTCAGCAGTTTGAGATAGCATTAAGAAGCAGGCGTTTATTGGGACACTGGATGTATGGGGGATCGCTCCACCTAACGTGCATACCGTATATCACACCACCCCAAATTTATATTACCCTATCGCATACATATGTATTAATTTTCCTACAACGATTATGTATAATCATTCTGTTTCCTGGAACTAATCGTATTTGCATACTCATTACACATGCGCAGGTAGGGTTTCTGAGAGGTTTCTGAGGGTCTCTCAGTACCCCCTGGTGGTCGCCCATCGCTGTCCTCTGGATGAACTCTAGGCTCCTTCTTCCTTCAGTAGATGAAAGTTTTCTATCAGTCCCCTTAAGGTTATAACTGCTTGTTCTGTAGTTTCCTTAGTGATGAGAAGGTCTTCATCCTGATCCATCCAAGTTCCTTTCGTTTGTCACAGTCTGTTACACTTGGATAATACAGAATGCACCTGGTTTCCTTACAAAGGTTTCACTATTAATAAATCAATAAATCAGTTTATGATTTGGTTTAAATGAACTGTGCAGTCTTTCCCTGTCACACCATTAGGCTGTAACTGTAGATATTACATGATGTGTTATGTCATATGAGTTAGAAAAATTGTCTGTCAGTGTAAGGAGACACAACTGTTGATAATAAAAAGATAATTTCACTTTTAATATTAGCATATAGACGTATGTAACACACTAAGATAATGATTTTAAGGGTATACGTTCTTTGGGAGCATATACAAGATCGATCTGTGTATACTCCATGCCAGTCAGACATACAACTGCAGTGTATCTGGTGTGCAGCTGGTTTGTGTCCATCTCCTGAGAACACTTTGTACACTTAAATCTTTTTTCCCTAATTCTCAGTATCAGATGATCCACATTTCCACTTGAGTGCACTTATAAAGCCAAGACATTTAATGAAAATATTAATAAGACTGTTGCTTACATGAATCCATGAGGAGTTTTTCTGTTAGCCCAGTATGCTTTATCATTCTTCTTTTAGCACTGCCTTTATTATTTTTCTTCAGATAGTGCACTGCTAATCTTACAATTCATTCACATCTCCATGTTATCGTTTCTTATGTGATATTGAAACAAGTGTTTCAACATCACCTAGGTTTATTTAATCAAGTATTTGATCAAGTACATTTCCTTTGCTCTGAGTAGCTGCTTGTCTTATAAAAGAACCAGTGGGTTAGCAAGTCACTTTTTTTTTTGTCTGTTTTTTATTTTAATTGCTCCCAACACAGATCTTGAATGATATTTGTAGAGAAGTTTGGTTTTACAGGCATTTAATGTGAATTTAGGCTTTTAAACTAAGCATATAAGACACAAGGAATCACAAAAGTATTTGTACAGCTTCTTTTCGATACCAAAAGAAAGAAGCCTTTCTGACTGTGGAAGGGATTAATAGAAAGAAAAAAAAAAAAAAAAGTATGATGTAAAAACAAGCAAACTACTCTTCAGGACTGTATTTACTCATTTAGCAAAGTTTGGAGTGGGGAGGAAACAAAAAAAAAAACAACAACACTTGTGTGTTGCAAGAGGATTAGGGGAAGTGACCACTGAAATCGAAGTATAAATATTTTGCAAGGCCAGCCTCTGGAGCAGTTAGTGGGTAAAACAGGAGTGGAAATAACACAAAGTAATCAGAAAACGGTAGGCTACAATACTAAATGCATTTGCCGAGTTTCTGAATGTTTCTAGAATGTTGTTCCTGGGCTATACAGCTATGCTTTTATGTTGGATGTATTGTGCTGCAGAAAGAGGTAAGCTTTAATGTGAAAAACAAACAAATAAACACATATTTCTTAAAGGTATGTGAAGATCTTAACTAAAAAAAAATATGTAAACAAAGAGTTTGCACTGTAGCCTATTTAAATGGACTTCTGGCAACAGTAATTGAGCTTTCTTCTGGAAGTATTTAGCACCTTTAATATTTAGTATCCTGTCATAGGTATTACTATTTTACCTATTTATTTGGACGACTACTGCTGTTATTAATCTGTTAAACAAGTTTTTTAAATGGTTAATATCCATATAAACTAGAGCTGTATAACTCATTTGTTATTAAATGTTTGTTAATTATTCTAACATCTGAAGCCTGTGAATAGCTGGTAGATTAATATAGAAAATATTCAAGAAATGTGCATTTATTTCTGTCTGGAATAATCTGTGAGATAATTTGAGAAAGGGGAATGATTACTAAATTGACTGGAAAGATTGTAAATTATTTGTTGACTGACGGACTCTTTTTAATCTGTTAAATGAGATAAATGTATACAGGTACGCTTTTGTACATGTTTAAAGAGGTAGCTATTGTTCTGTGTATCTTTACAGAGGCCTCTGATATTTTCCGCCTCTCTGTTCAGCTTATTTTTCTTGATATTTTGTTTATAATGTTTAACGTATGTTCATTAATTTAATTCTTTTGCTTCCAGTCTAGATTTCTTCACATAGACTGTTGCAGAAAGGGTGCTATATGTTTTAGAGCTTGTGTGTCTTTGCTCAGTTCAGGTTGTTTTTAATTTTAGGTGAAGATTATGAAGATCTTAGCCATCAGATGTTTTTGATTAATTTTACTTTGAAAAACTGAAAAATCAGGACGCTAATGAAATGTATTATCTTTTAATATATGCTTATTATAAATACTGCTCAAAAGCAACTAATAGAGTCTTAAATTGTTTGCAAACAAGTCTGGAAAAATCCTTAAATCTAAGACGATTATTTCCCTGAATTTGCACTTCCTTTTCACAATGCTTTCTTTAGATCAGAGAGATTACAAAGGAATGTGAATGTAGCAATATTTGATTTATCTGGAACAACTATTACCCTGCGTCATGCGGGGTTCTTAGTTCACATCTGTGAAAGTCTGTGTGAGTTGTTCAAGAGCTGAGTTTTTGAACAAGGGCTGAAAAATTCTTCCACCTGAACTCATAGTTTGTGCTTAACTGTATGGAAGTTGTTACCAGCACAGTAACAGCAAGAAAGCAGCTTGAGCTATTTCTGAGGTCAAATCACATATAAATGCTAAATTATTAATTCCAGCTTTCCTAGTCTCTCACTGAAGGATTTGAAGGTACATATTTGGTGCATTCTTTCTATTATAAAATAAACCCCTCTCAGTTTTGGTGAGTAAGCACAGTGATTGCATGATGCAATTAATATAGTTTTGAAGTACATCCTGTCAGCAGATTTCTTCTTCTCAAGCCACTAAGAAACTGCATTTTAAAAGGTAACATAGCTGTAGTCAGAAATACTTGACTTGATGGTAGCACATAGTTGGTCAGGTCAGGAGTGGTAAAGGACAATAAGAGCTGAGATAAACCTGAAAAAGAAGCATGTCTTAGTAGTGATGAATAGACATTCAGGATATTATCTTTTATGCTTAAAAAAAAAAAAAAAAAAGTAAAAAAGGAGGAGTTAAAGGCCCCATTCTGTACAATAGCCAATAAAAATATAATACATCTCAGAAGTAAGGCAGGTAAGGGAAGAATAGAGCAGAGCAGTTCTCCATGTAGTAAATAGACCACTTTTTAAATCATAGAAACCAGAGTGTACTGTATTATCTTGCAAACTGAAAGCACAAATTTTAACAACCTCCAATAATTTTCTTACCATTACAAAGACCCCCCCAACCCGTAAATGAAACATTTTAAACACACTTGAGCTATCTAGGGGAGCCTTGTTCACTTTGTTCAGTAGTGTTTTTTGCAAAAACGTTGTTAAAAAGTGGATGCATCTTAATCTTGCAAAGAAATTTAGAAGTCCCTGCTACCTTTTTTGATAGTAGAGTAGTACCCTCTAGTGGAGTGAAGCAGTATTTTTTACTAAAGTTTCTTAATTCGTGAGAGGGAGCATACTTTAATATTAAAGTAGTTGGAAAAAATATGAGTGTGTGGGCATACTTTAGCACCTCAGCAGTATCATCAAAACTTGTCTGCTTCTGGCTACTTAAGGCAGACAAAATAAATTTATGGGACCTCACAATTAACATTCTTTGCATTTTTTTCATTTTTTTAACATTATGTTTTCAAAATGCCATAGCTACAGAACACTTAAAAGTGTACCTTTTTTTTTTCTTGTAACAAATCTCTTTCTTGATTTTTAAACTTATGCCTCTAATTTGTTAGTTACTCCACTGCCTGAAATAGAAACAACAAATGTTCAAGGGTATATCTCTGTACAACTACAAAATAAAATTCACTTTCCACACTTTGATGTGGCAGAAACGAGTGTTTAATCTGCTCACTCTGTATTAGAAATCACAGCTACTTAATCTCCATAACTCAGTTCAGCAAGCCCCAACTCCATGTGCCTCACATGAGGAAAGATCCTAAATATATTTCCAAGGCTTCATTTCTCAGAATCTGTTTTATTCTTGAATTCTCACCTTTCATGTTCAGATGTAAACCAGACTTCATTGTATCTAATTAGCTAAACTGTTACTCTGGTAAAGTTTCAGTGCATTGCAGTCACCCAAGCACAGAGAATGAATCAGAATTAATCACTGAAATTAGGTCAATTATCATAAGCAATAACAACAACAACAAAATGTTTCTTAACAAAGATCATTTAATCTTTCATTAACAGCTTCTCAGTGTTTGGTCTTTTAGTCTGATTTTTCTCATTCTCAAACTGTTGAGTATCTTAAAATTACTTCAGGCTCATTTCTTGTAATTCATATGAGCTTGGCTGTACATTTCATGGACATTGAAGAAGGTCCAGAAAGGAGCTTTCAAGAAAGGACTGGTTTTAATACTGAGCTAATAGAAATATCAGACAATACCATCTACCCTCCAAAATGAGTAAAAATGCTTTGAAGCTAACAAAGGTGAAAATGAATACCCAGAATTAATTACATCATGTAATAAGTAACTTGTCATAAGAAGTAATCTCATGGACAAGAGGAAATAAGTTTGGAATATCAGGTGGAGAGAAAGTTGAGGCAATGTAAAGGTGAGGGGAGATTTGACAGAACTTGATCAAATGACATATGAACTTAATGTCAGTAAGAATCGTCGTGGCTGCAGAAGAAAATAGTTTGAAAGGAATCTCTGCAGAGTGCAGAGTTGTCCTCTGTGATAATGGAAGGACAGGCATGGAGAAGCTCCTTTGAGTGGACGGGTAAGAGGTCTCTGTAGTTAGAACGAGGGCATTAATCTTTTCTTAGTCTTTGTCACTAAAATCTATTTCATGGATTATGATTGTTATTTCATGAATTATGATTGTTCTACGGGTTTTCTTGGCACGTGCTTGATTATTATTATGTCCTTCTATACGGTTATTCATATTACAAAATGCGGATTCTTGGCAGTTTCCTATTTTGTGATGATTAAGTAGAAAACAGATGCTTATCAGATCGGAAATGTCCCCATAATTTCTTGCTGCATATGCTATTGTAAAATTATTTTGGCATTTGTAGCATGTGACTCAGTCACAAAGATTTTTATTTACAATATTTAGCTTGTCAAGAACCTCCTCCTAGGAAAGTTAAAGAAGTGCCAACCGAAAGATGGGACAAACCTCCCTATCCACATGGTACTCAAGTAACATACAGATGTCGGCCTGGATATATAAAACTTGGACGAATCGTGTTTGAGTGTGCCGATGGAGCATGGAAGCAACTCCCAGGGGCAGAATGCAGAAGTAAGTATTTATGCTAAATACGTGTAAACATTTGACCTGACAGATCACATTCCTTGCCAGTGATGTCAATGTGAAAATGCCATTATAGTTTTACCTGTAACTTGCTTATCTCAGCATCCTAAAAAGTATTGTATGCATAAGGAAACATTTTTGGAAGTTTCTTTTCTCCAGATCAAAGGATTTTTTTATTTATTTTTTTTTCAAGAGAAGATCTTATTCTAGGCCAGCCTTATTAACCCAATTTATGTTATTGTTAAGTTATCATCAGGAGCTTGCTTCCAAAATTCTAGAAAAAGTCTAACATAGATGGAATTTCCAGACTTAGCAGAATAAAGCACTAAACACAAGTTAGTGAATGCAAGTCAAGATGTCTTCTTTTCAGTTTGTTCAGCTAGTTCTATGAAAGCTATAATTTCTTGAGGATCATCCCTCATTATTTGGCACAATCCCCATCAGATTGAGGAAATTTCATTTCCTATCATGGATGGATTCTGCAGTAGAAGGACCAGTTTATGTCACAAGTTGTATGAAAAGCTGAATTTACATCCTGACATTAAATTTGTCGTAAGACTTAAGATTAGCTCAGCCTTTTTTAAAAGAATGTAAGGTGCTAATCTGTTATTTTGTTAAAAAAAAATTAATCAGCAGATCCTTACTTCTGTGTTCTCATTGAAGATAGTGATTAAAAAAGAAGGGTTTAATCATGCTAAGCCTTCCTGAAATTTTGAAAGGCCTATACTCACTACTAATTACTATAAAAGTTCTATCTTTCACACTTTCACATTACTAAGTAAGGTGTAAGTAATTTGGGGGGGGCAGGGAGAGGGGAGGTGTTGGTTTGATTTGTTTTGGTTTTTTTTTTCTTCCTTTTTCTTTTTTCTTAATTTGTTTGTTTGTCTGTTTTTCTTTTCTTTTCTTTTTTTTTTAAACAAAAACCAAAAAAACACAACAAACAACAGATAAGCCCTGTGGTCATCCTGGAGATATCGAGTTTGGTTCCTTTGAACTTACCATTGGAAGCGAATTTGTATTTGGTGCCAGAGTGGAGTACAGATGTAATGATGGGTAATCACAATTTAATTCAATATGTAAGAGTTAACATAAGGTGTTAACATTAAAAGAAGTGTCAGTTACAGATTTATTGTGAATAAAGCAGCAACTACTTACTATCTTCTCCAATGAAAACTGCTGCAAGGCATTGTGCTTAGTTAAGTAAGCCTATGACTGGATTCTTTCCTTTTGAAAGACAATTCAGCTATAAGCATGGTACAGTAGCTTAGCTATGCTTTTGCCATCCTTGTATTGCTGGAATCTAGCTTGTGTTCCACAGAAAGAGTTCCAAAATCAGTATTTTCCTTAATCCCTTAAAGTCAGACAGTTCTTCACTGTCATTTCCAACTAGGTGTATTTCTCCAGCTACATTTCAGACAAAACAGAAGCCATGGCATTGGGGCCATGTTGCCCTCAAACAAAATTAATACTAGCTTATCAAAGTATGAGGTACAGATGGTTTGTACCTTCTGATTTTGATTTTTATTTTTCCATATGCAATTAAAAAAAACAAAAGAGGGAAAATGCAGGCCGAAAAACTACTTGGTTTTGTCATGTTTTGGATAGTCTGTGGTAGAGCATATGAAGCCTACTTTCTTTGCTTCAAAAACAGCAGCACTGCTGTCTCTGTCATGTAAGGAGACTGTATTTTAGCATTGTCTGCTTTTTATTCGGTAAGATACTGGATGCTCAGCCAAAGAAATTACCGTGAGTGTCAGGCAGATGGATGGAGCAATGACATCCCTCACTGTGAAGGTAAATGGAGTTCGACATTTATTTTTTATCAAACTGTCTTTTTATCTGTCTCATACTATCTAAAACTGGTCTGTGATATCTCTGCTACTATTAATTCACATACCTTTAAATTCAAGTTATGCAGCCGTGATACACTTGACTGCTCAGCCGTTTTAGTACAATAAGCACACAAGCTTTTGTTAAAAAGTCATTCTCAAAACTAAGTCTTGGCACTTGAAGACTGTCTTAAAGCTCTGCCTCACCTAAAGGCCCTGATAGTCTAGATGCCTGCCAAACATGGTTATAAAAGACAGCTGGGATGAGGCATTTTGGATGTGTATGAGAGCATGTGTGTTTTTAGCTAGCTTTCCTCTCCACGGTTGCAAATACCCTAGTCATTAGGATTTTGTTATAAGTTCTTCTCCCTGTTAGCATACCATGGAAGAACTTGAGTAAGTGAGAATTGAGTGCAAGAGGGACTCAGATTCAAGACTTAATAAACTGTATGACTGAGATGATACTTCCCTGACTTTGGAAATGTTTTCACCAGTTTCAAGCCTGTATGACTATAAAAATAAGTGTCCTTTCTTCTTAGAGATAATTTTTAACAGGTAGTATTTTAACGTGTGCAGCATTCAGTTTAAGTACCTAATGTCAGGAAAGAGTCTCTAAGTAACAATCACAAAGGAAAGTAGGTATCTTTCTCCTGTGTAGAGTTTGTTATCTGTGTTTTGACATTTCCTTGGTCTCTCAGATATTTCACATTTAGTTTACGGGATTTTGAGTGTCCTCAATTTTAAGCATACAGGTCTCTGTCTGTACGGTATAGAGTAATCGTTTCTGATATTTTTTTGTCACACATCACTAAGATACTGCAATTTCAAAGTCCTCATAAGTTTTTATTTCTTAATTGAGTTTTCATTAGGTTGAAATATGATTGCCTATGAAATAAAGTATTTCTTTAATGTCCTAATTGTGAGGAACCTATAATATAGAATTGAGCTCATAGAAAAGACAAATGGCTTATAATATGGCAGATGTTCTTAGAGAGAAGTGGGAGCTGTGGGAGCTATGGCAGCAGACAGAACACCAGCCACTTTCACACATGCTTGGTAATATCTATGTGAACTTGTAAAAATGAGCTTTGATAGTCCTTTCTCCCTTAAAAAGAACTATCTGATGGCATATGTTAATTCTTCCTTTTTCTGCAGTTACAGTCAGATGATACAAGACATCTAAATTCATGGCTGACATTATGTTTATTTACTTCAGTAATATAATCGTTCTGATATTCTGAAGCAGGATTTTTAATTAGTAATTGAGCCATTGCAGCCAGTCTGTAACACAGCACTTTTCACACATTCATCTATTGCAAATTCAGTTTTGCATAGCTCTAAAATAAAGTCTTTGGCAAAGTTTCGTGGCCCTATGTGTCAGTCAGGGGCCACAGGATTCACAGGATCATAGACTAATTTAGATTGGGAGAGACAGCAGGTAGTGATATTGTTCAGTGGGTGCTCTGTGTTCAGCCTTCAAGGGCAAAGAAGAGAATGGTGACAACCAATCTACAAGCTTCCTCCTACGTCAGTATGTCTTTTTGCTAAGGGTTTTGTATTATATCTGCTGCAATTAGTATCTGAACACATAACAAGAGTGTATATGTTCAAAGTGGGTAATGAAACTAGAGTGAGTTTTATGGATTTTAACTTTTTTTGCGTGTCAGTTTATTTTACAGAATAATTCTTAAAATGACTGTGTTTTTCCTTTCCTTTTGTTTTATTTTCCAGTGGCAAAGTGTTTACCTGTAGAAGCACCAGAAAATGGAAAAATCATTATGACTGGTGCATTTGAGCTAGGCCGAGAATATTCCTTTGGCCAGGTTGTAAATTTTGAATGTAATGCAAAATACAAGCTTATTGGATCTAAAGAAATAATTTGCTCTTCTAATGGAAAATGGAGTAGTGATGTGCCTCAGTGCCAAGGTAAAAAGGACATTGCTTATTGTCTGTAATTAAGAAGCTTTATTCTCATACTTCTAAAGACTGTTTACCATATGGGAAAGTATGCTTTCACTTTATTCCACAGCAATTTAACATAGTTTGTTTCTAAACAATCTCCATTGCAAATATGAAGAAGAGGTAGGATAAGAAAGAGAAATCAGAGAATATTGGATGCTAATACAGTTATAATGGACCATCTGTTTGTTCCGCATTTTCACTATAAGCTGTATGTTTTGCCAGGCTGCAGTCAATTTCTTTGAAACTAGCTTTAGTACATCTACATAAGATTCAATCACTTCAGTGTTGATTTAATCAAAGTAATTACAAACAATTTTGAATCTGTGAACAAAGTTTAAAAAGCAAGTATGTTTTTAATTCACTCATGTTCTTAGAATATACAAAGAAATCTTCATGGATTTTTCTTTCTTCAGCCTAATATGTTTTGATGAGTTAGAAGGTTAATTCATGTTTAGTTTTTACAGAAACACAGAATCACAAAATGAGTGAGGTTGGAAGGGCTCCTCATAAGGTCCCTCAAAGCAATCAGCTAGGGCAAGTTGCTCAAGACTATGTCCCGTTGGCTTTTGAACATGTCCAAGGATGGAAACTCCACAACCTCTCTGGGTAATTGCAGTTTGTGACGATTGCTTCTCATCTCGTCACTGGGTACTAATTAGAAGAGTCTGGCTCCATAATCTTTACCACTGTCTACCCCACCACAGTCAGCAATTTATACATATAAATAAGATCTTCCCTCCCTGTCAAGCTTTCTTTTCTCTAGACTCTCTTAAGCCTCTTTTTATCTGACAGTTTTTCCAATTCCGTAATTATATTCGTGTCCCTTCACTGGACCTTCTCCATTATGTCCATGTCTTTCTTGTGCTGGAGAGCTCAGACCTGGATACCACATGCCAGATGTGGTCTCAGCAGTGCTGAGTAGAGGGGAAGGATCACTTTTTTTGCTCAATGACAACCCTCTTCCTAATGGACCCCAGGATTCTGTTGTCCCTTTTTGCTGCAAAGGCACATTAATACCTCTGTTCAACTTGTCCATCAGGACTGCCAATTTTTTTTTTTCTACAAAACTACTTTTCAGACAGATGACCGCACCTTGCCCCACCCACAATTCATACTGGTGGATGGG
This sequence comes from Chloroceryle amazona, assembly GCA_027560015.1. Taxonomy (NCBI): domain Eukaryota; kingdom Metazoa; phylum Chordata; class Aves; order Coraciiformes; family Cerylidae; genus Chloroceryle; species Chloroceryle amazona. Next base: position 43,983 of record JANHFX010026472.1, on the reverse strand, counting down.
ATTATTCCTCTCATTTTCCAAATAGAGCTTTTACAGGATTGGATTGCCAGTATGCAAGAATGAATCCCAGGAATCTTATGGTAACAATCACTCTTAAATATTCAGTCTGCCAAGTTTCTTAGATTATTTATATTATCTGATCAGGAAGTATGTGTTTAGAAGAGCAGAGTATCTACGTCAGGATACCAGATACATGTATGTTTTGTTCACAATTTTAGTGCTGCATCTTGCTGCTTTGAAATCCCCATTTATTATAATTTGAGCAGCATAAAGTGGGATTAAACACATGTGCTTGTAACATTTTCAGAATATAGTGAATTTTATTAAACAATGACAGTTCCATTGAACTATATTTCATCCTAAATACAAATTAAATCCAGCAAAAGAATCCAAGAGAACTCCTTGGTGTCTTGCTCTGTGGCCTAGGAAGCAAAGCCTTAAATATTTTCTGGCTTAATAAATGCAGTGTTTGGTTTGGCAAGGAGCTGGGGATGTTGAGGTTCTTTTATAGGTAGTTAAGCATTCTAGTGTCAGTTTTCCAGGTACCTTTTTGTTTTGGTTTGGTTTTTTTACCTGTTAATGCCATGATTTAACTGATCATCGACTGGCTATGAAAGAGCTTTAGGTTTCCTTGAAATTATGAGGAAATATAATTATACAAAAAATGGAAAATCATAAATTTAAGCTAGTTTAATTTCTTATTTTAGAATATCCCCTGCCTTGCATACTGATTCTGAGATCTATCAAAATCCTAAGCAGTGTCCCAAGATCTGTTTCGTGAATTAATTTGCTATTGATGTTGTGGTGCACGACAGTTTCTACCTGGCACCCACAATCAGCTCATTAAAGATTCTTAGTCAAGCTTGAAACAGTTTCCAAATGCAAATGTTTTTGTGAAGTCAAATGAAAAAAAAATCCCTAAATTTTGTTCCAATGGGCATTTATTCTTAGCAAATAAAATATACAAAAAATGTATGAATTTTGTCTTTCTCAATTTCAGAGATTATCTGTGATGTGCCAAAAATTCTGCATGGATATGTACGTTCTCCAAAGAGATCTTACAAGGCATCTGAACAATTACAATTTGCCTGTGATGAAGGATACAGATCCAGTGAAAGATCAGATGTACAATGTACCGAATCAGGATGGAATCCAACCCCACAATGCACTGGTTAGCCTTGCTTAAAGTTATTTTGCACATTTGTTGTGTTTATAAGTAATTTCAGAGTTACTTTATTCATAGCAAAATGAATTCATCCACATCTGACTAACATGCCATGAAGATCTGTAAGAATTAAATGTTAAAGGGACCAAGCAACTGCATAATTTTCCACAGAGAGAAGTAGCAAAGCCAGATAATTCAGTCTTTTATTACTTTAATGTAGTTAAATAGGTTCACAAAGCAACAGTTGCTGCAGTATACTGCATAAATGTGATGCTAAAATACTTAATGCAGCATTAGTAGCTCTTGTTATTTTATACTTTTATATATATATATATTATTCTGAATTAGTGGGGAGAACATAGGAAAAAGATGTATTGGGTTAGAAAGAAGTCCTAAATTAGATAAATAGAAAGGGTAAAGCTGAATTGCTTTATGTTCCACAAAATATAATAAAAACATTTTATCTAAGGAATGGAAAAATCAGACACTAAAAAAAGAATATTTAAGCAAGCAGGGAAAAAAAATGTATTAATACCAGAGAAATTCAAACTACAGAAGGAATGTGACATTTTTAATGCACTGGAAAATTAACATTTGAAACCGACTTCTTAGAGAAGTTAGGCTTTTGAAGTCCTATTATCCTCACATCAAGTCTCGATACCTTTTAAGTGTGTTTAATATGAACATAACTGGTACACGTCAGTGGCTGTGCTGTATGTTGGAAGACTAGGTAAAGAAATATTTGTTTGATACAATATGAATTGAGGAAAGCTAATAGTCTTAGCCTGATGACCTACTTACGAATCACAAGCAGTTCCTCGAGGGAGAGATACAAGATAATGCATCTTCAGGTCTTCTGTGTTTTGTAGTTGAGATGCTAGGTCACCAGAAGACAAGACTGCTACTTGTAATCATAGAACTAACCACTCAGTAAAATACCACTCAGATTTCACCCTATATGAACATTTGACCGAACAGAAGTTTGCCTGACCTACTGACCTACTCTGGATTTTGAGTGTTCTGATGGGTCTTACTGTAAAGTGAGCATACTGAGCAACCAGGTTACTAGTAATTATACCTATTATTTACATCTCCAGATTGCTAATTCTGATCAACCACTTCCAACCAGAGAGAAACAATTAAAAACTTATCCCTATTTCACTGATGGAATATCAGTAAGAAATTGTTAGTGTACTATACAACCTTTCAGAAATAAATGGAAATGACAAAAGGGCCTTTCAAAGTATCTTTCAAATTAAAATCCTCACTTAGGTTTTGTATTTAGTAGTGATAGTAATTAATATGCATTGCCTACAGTTTAGCAACATACTGCTTTTAAGAAGTGCCAAAAATAACATCCATCTAGACACTGCCATACTGGGCATTGATACTGGGGGCATTTTCAGATAGTTGTTCTGTATCCTGCTTGACTTATTACTGAACCTAGATGATTCAGCAATACATGCATACAGCTGATTCATTCACCTTCACTTCACAGCAGGACCAACCTCTAGTTACCTCTTAGTCATCCCCTTCCAGCCCTGAGTTTATAAATATCTTTTTTAAAGATGTTTTTTTAGAATGGCATTCTTGTCTTTTCTCAGTTGTTGAAATAATTCCCATGTCAGTGCAAGACCCTAATCTTAATCAGACAGCCTTTAAATGATCAGTTCCTAGTTAGGTACTGTTATTTCTTCATTTAGGACCTGTCAGTGAACCTGCACTCCTTGTGTCCATAAAACATCCCAGGAGAACTGTGAGTGAGCCTAGCATAGGTCATTTTGAGCTCCAACTGTGGAATGACCTACTGGAAAAGATCATTCAAATTCAGTTTGATTACCTCTGGCTCTTGATCCAACCATTCTCTTTGCAGTTAAATTTTAATCTTCTAATTAGCATGACATCAGTAACAGCTGACACTCTCCTCTTACAGAACTGTACATTTATAAAAGTGGGAGAGAAATATGACCTTTCCTTTGCCTTAAGAAACATATTTTAACAATCTTATGCAGTTATGGTCAATATACTATAAAAATAACAATTACACAATAAGTATAAACAAATACTTCAGATTAGCATCCAATTTTTCTCTTTTTATTTAGAAATACTATGCTCTCCTCCAAGATTTCCCAATGGAAACTTTAGACCTCAAGAAGACAACTACAAAGTAGGTGCTATAATCACAATACAGTGTAATCCTGGATATCATTATAGAACATTAACTGGCAGAAACATCGCTGAATGCACCAAGAATGGCTGGGTGCCTGATCCAGGATGTGTCCGTAAGTAGTGCTCATGAATGAAGACACAAGATGTATAGTTGTTGGAAATATCTCAGTGAAAAAGAGGTCAAGAGAAAAACTTAAGAAGGATGAGAAATTAGAGTAGATTATTCTTTGTGTTTCTTGATGATGTAAATCTTAACTTGTTAGTTTGGAAAAAAACAGCTATAAAAACAATGGTGTAATCTATGTTTACATTATGTTTATGAACACAGGCATTATCTATTACTGTATTTGTGAAAGTATGTGTTAAAATGTACTATAGTAAGCTCCCTGTCAGGAAAGTTTGTGGTCCACGTGAGGAGTAACATGCCTGTCAAGGTAAGAGGACATAGTGAATGTTAAAGTAAACCAAACCAAAACACAGATAATGGTTGGAAGGTATCTTTCATCATAGTTATCTCAGCATTAGATTTTTACTTGCAGTTGTATGTTGGTATATTATTGAACAATTACAGATTTATTCTACCTATAAACTTCCCATAACTGCAATGACAGTTTTGCCCAGTAGGCACAGGATTAACAAATAAATAAATTAGCAATTTATTTCATAATCTAGTACTTTTTGATCTTTGGTCACTGAAAATAAATGAAAACTTTAGGAAACAGGATGTGAAAGAAACTCTGATGAAATCAGTCTTGTAAATGAACCTTTGGATAAGATTATTTGAGCTATTCCCAAAAAGTGCACTGTTAGTATCTAGATTAATCTTTTATTTATATATGTGTGGATTCTAAAGTCCAGGTATCATTCTGAGACCACTTTTCTCACTACTAAATGGCCTGTCCAGTGGGTGATCTTCCTTGCCCCAGCATGTAGGCTCTGGGTCAGAGCACTTCAGGAGGAACCTACCTGCCATGACCAAGTAGGATACCCTGGGTAAACTTGAATGAAAGCTTCTGAAAATCTCCTCCTTTTGTCTTTGACTGGTCCCTGAAAAGGATCAGCTCTTTTGAGGAAATAAGAACAAAAGAAAAACACTATGTTTTAAAATAAAAATGAGAAGAGCTAGGAAGAGCTTTTGGTGCAGGATCTCAAAAAGTTACAAATGGAAGTGGTGACAGGAGTTATCTCAATTTTGAGTCCACAGTTCAGCACCTGTATCTGAGCTACCTGTCTGGGCTCCCATCACAGTCAGTATGGTAGATTTAGTCAAGACAGTCTACACAGTGTCAATTCACTATAGAATAAATACTTACATCTGGTCAGCCTTTGGAGTCCACTGAGAGTATTGATTAGATTTCTGTTGGTTGCAATGTAATCAGAGGGAAGCAACACAGATGTAAATGTTGACAAAGACACCAGAAGCAGAGTGTGATTTCTCCTGCACTCCATAGGATTTGCTAAGGTGTGCAGTCCTGATTCTGTCAGTGGCAGAAAACTCAGATGATGAATAAGTATATGAATTAATTGTGTCCTGAGCTTTCTGCCATGCAGGTGTTGATACTGTTGCTGTTAAATTATGTTTCAAGAGAAACCATGCGACTACCCAGCTATAGCAAATGGCAAGTTAACGGGAAGCCTGGAGAACTACAGAAGCTATTACTTTCCAATGAGACTTGGGCAGTATGCTGATTACTATTGTGTTGATGGCTATTCAACCCCAAGCGGAGAATACTGGGTTCGAATGGTTTGTTCTGAAGAGGGCTGGTCTCCAGAGCCAAAATGCCTCAGTAAGTACATTTCCACTATATGCTCAATTCTGTTATAATTTTTAAAGGTCTATGCAGCATAAATTTTGCCTATGGAGCGCAAGATGAAACAAAAAACAATTTGTTAAAGTAGAACTGCTTTAGTTGACCCCTAGAATGGCACCCAGGCTGTCATTCTGTCTGCAGAGCTCAAACTGTCAACTGGTAAGCAACACTCTGAAGTGAGTAAGGCTGAACCAATGCTTTTGGATTTTGGAGATGCTTTGATCCTGAAACTATCCATGAGATTAAGAAATACACAGGAAATTCTTCTCTTCTCTGGCTGTGGGGTCACATGCATGTATCTACTTTCATCTGCATACACAACTGTACATACCAACAGAGGTTCTAATCTATGTAAATCTATTCTTCCTTTTGCAACTTGGGCTGTTGGTCTAGAGGTTCCTACCTGAGACACCTGGTCCCTTTGGATAAAGCTTGGAGCTGAGAAGGTGGCACACTCTTGCAATAAGATGAAAGTGAGCATGGCACCAGCAAAAGATTCAGATACATTAACTTAATGATTGAACTATAGAAAACAGATTTAAAGCAGTGAGTGGAGGCCTTCTCTCCTAACACATCTTTAGTTATGGCAAAGTTCCTACCTACTGGTAGGGCTTGGCAGCGGATTACAAAAGGTTGATCTTTCCCTGTTGCCTTCAGTGCTTAGTGCAGGAAATGAGCGGAGTCTTCCTGGAGGAGAGGTCCAGTTACTCAAGTAACACAGCTATAGCATTCCTTTATCCATCTTCCTCGTGTCTGGGCTCTTGGGCACACAGGATGTTGTAGAGCCAGCGTGCTTAGCTGTTGCTAAAATCTCTAGAGCTGGTTTGAGAGGCTGATACATTTTCACAGAAGTTATGAAATATCCTGAAGGCAAATGCTGAAAATCATTCAGGGCAGACATCAACATTTTAGACACATAGCAGACCAAACCAGAGCTGGTGTATATGACACTTGATGTACTGGAGCAAGCCAAACTTGCTTATGAACACTAGGTAAGCAACATTGTTAGCACTTTGTGCACTGACTTGCACTTCTGTTCATGTGGTTTATTAATCTTAGGGCAGTGAAACAAAACATGTTTTCATGTCTTTTGGGGATAGAATGCTACAGAAAGGTGCTTGCAGGCCTGTTTTTTAGTAACTGCCTTCCTAAGAGTTAATTTACCTCAGTTCTTGCTGTACAAATTGCTCTGGTTAAATGTACTTACCTTCCTCCTTTAGAAAATTGCCATGTTGGACATCTGCAAAATGGTTATTTCTCACATAGTCAGAATTTTTACAAGGAAGGTGAAAGAATTAGATACTTCTGCAGTGATGACTATTTTACTGAACATGAAGATGGGGAAGTCACATGCACAAGGGATGGCTGGTCACCTCCACCTCGATGTATCCGTAAAAGTAAGTGTGATTGTATTTGTTTGAGGTTTCTAGCTAAAATCAGTAAATCCAGAATCATCACATTATCTACATTAATCCATCACCACTGCTTATTAACTCTAAGTCTAGGTTTTTCACAAGTGGAACGCAATGCTGTCATTCTCTCAACTGTTTCATGCAGCTCTCATGTCCCTGTGTGCTGCTGATGTCAGTCACTATACAAACATGCAGAATGCAACCCCATAAAACATCCACATGTGGCTCATTGAGATCTAGAAAGTAAGCTCTACAATGGGAGTCATAGTCCCTTTGTCTGCAGCAGTGAAATCTTGTTATTACATAGCTGTGCAGTAATGTAGTAAGTAGTAATCATTCCCTTTACACAGCCTGTCTATAATTTGCCTTCTTTCACCCCCTTGCTGTGCCACCTGATCCTTGTTTCTCTTGCTTCCTTTCTAGCTGGCACCATACTGGAAAGGAGGAGGAATAGGAAGGTTACCTCTCCTAAATCTGTTTCCAGCTTTTGTTCCTGACTTGCACCAAGCCTGAAATTATTAGAATATCTTAAAGCAACTTTTAAATACTTTCGATAATGATTTCATATGGACAAAAGAAATAATTCAACATAACTTTTCTTGGACTGTAAAAATATTTTTTTTAGGAGATAGTTTCACCCTGATAGACACTGACCATAGAATGTTTTGGATGGCCACCCACTGAGATTTTGGCATAACAATGAGCAAGAAAAGTAAAATTTTATGATTCCTAGTGTTTGGCAATAGTAGGCATCACTGGTATAAACAAAACAAAATGAAAATGATGTAAATTTAAAACTTTTGTGTTTTAAAACTCTAGTGTTCCTAGTTTTCCCTATGTTTTTCATATTTTTATTTACTTAACTCTCTAATGTGAAAACATTGCTATTTGTTGCACTGTTAATTTCTTAACATGAAGAAACTCCATGACAAAATGATTTGTTAGTAAGGAATTCAGCATATTTCAGAAGTTTTCTTTCCAAATACAAGACCATAACATTCAGCTAAGATGACTCATTTCCATCCATTTAGACTGGTTTAAACGATGTGTTCCAAGTGCTATGAAATCAGTTCCAACATTGGGTCTGTCTGCACTAGTGGGCAAGAAGAGGTCCTTTGGTGCAAATTTGCTTCAGTCCTGTAGTATGTGCACTCTGAATGATTTCTCTTTGGTAGAACTGAGGTGGTACCTGCACACCATGGTGATCTCTGATATGTTCCCCCTTCCATGTGGACAGAAGGCCCTCTTTCTATGATTCTATGATTTATGCATGCACAGTGCTGCCCAACATGAATTTCATTTCTAGTGAAGACCAGATGTGGACATACAATTATGCAAGCTTGCAGGTTTGCTGCAAACCAAACCCTTGTCCATCCACCATTAGTGCTGAATGAGTTGGTGACTGTGGACTTAGACCTTTCAATTTCTGGTTGTCCCCCAGGAAGAGACCTCAATGCAGAAGCCAAAATTGATTTGCTCTTAACAATATTCTAAATTCTACTGCCACTTCATTTGTCGTCCTCCTTCTGTGTCTTATAAGCATGTAGTTTAGCAGTGCTTTACTTGGAGAAAATTCTGTCTGTCTCTTTCAGAAAAATGCCAGAATATCAATTTTGACAATGGTTACTTAACTGTGGGAAAGAAAACATTTCGTTTACAGGAGGTGGTCATCTATAATTGTTATACTGGCTTTGTAACTCCAGAAGGACAAGAAACAGGAGTGATACAGTGTCAAGAGAATGGATGGACTCCACTTCCAAAGTGCATCAGTGAGTAGCATAAAGGTTTCAGAGCTTGTTATCATTGTCACTGGTGTAGACATGATGTCCTATGTGCTCAGATTTTTGTCTTTTAGATTGGCAGAGTTTTCTTACTGAGCAGAGGGAGACTGATCCCCCAGAGATGTACGTTTCTGGGGCTCCAAGAAATAGAGGGAAAATATAAAGTGAGGTGGGAAAATATCTACTGTCTTCAGGGTGAGCTATCTTTTTGGACCTCTGTAGGATGAAGTGGATGGTAGTCACTGACCTCTCCAGTGATTCTTAACTGATACAAGGTGCATATGCCCAAATTTACTCCAGTTCTTCCATCTTTCACACACAGGAGGGAAGATTTATGAAGAAATGTCTGTGACTCAAGGGATTCTGCTAAGAACTTTCTTTAAATGTGACCAAACTAGAGAAAAATAGGATTTGTTACTTGGAAATACATTATTGTTATGCATAAAAAGCATGATGCATATCTCTGCCCTGGTGTTAAAAAGTACACTTATAAAAAACACCAGCATGTATTTTCCTGAAAATACATCCATATTGTTGTTGCCTTGCTTCCTCTCTTGAACAGAGGTGTAGTATGGTAAAAGGAGAGGCTTAATCTTCTGGAATTGTGATACCGACCAACTCCAGCTGATATTTTTATCTTGTCCTTTTATTTCAGACTGCCATTACATAGGATTTTGTGGCTTTTTTTCTGACCCCCTCACAAATGACCATGGGTAACAGGAGTACACCATTAATAATGTAGCAGAAGGAAAGGACATGAATCTAAGGAAGTAATATTTATGCCGGATATTACTTCTAGGTGCATATTTCTGCAGATTAATGCAATAGATATTATGTGAATATGCTACATGTTATATTTTGCATTCATATTCTGGCAATGGAGAATTTTTAATTTCAAATATACTGATTAGTTCAGTAGACTAGCACACATTAAAGCGCCTGCAGAAATGATGCTTCCAAAGGGCAGTGTTTCTGGATCACAAAATGCACTAATTCTTTTTTTGTATTATTGTTTTATTTGTTTTTCTACAGAATCATGTAGAAACCCTTACTTGAAGATTTTGAATTACCCTGCAAATAAAACTGTGTTCATGCCTGAAGATACAATTGAGTATGCATGTTTGGAGGGATATCAAACTGCAAATAATATGCCAACTGGTACATCAAGGTGTGGCATAAATGGGGAATGGAGTCCAACGCCCCAGTGTCTTGGTGAATATTATTGTGTTTGCTAATCAGCGTAACTGTATACACTTTGTGAAACCTTTTTCTTTAAGACTTTCTTTGGTTTTGTTCTAATCAGTAGTGTTTAATGTACTACTTGTAGAGTGTACACTATATGTTAAAATAGTTTGTCTTTGTAGAAATAGAATGTGAGATGCTGCGATTGCCCAATGGGGATTTTTTTCCCAAGAATGGTAAATACCACAATGGAGATGTTGTGAAATTTACCTGTGCAAACAATTATGTAAGAGTGGGACCTTCCTCTACTCAGTGCTATTACTTTGGATGGTTTCCATCACCACCGGTGTGTAAAGGTAATTCTTCTGTTAACTTTATTGTAGTAGGAAATGGGTCCTTGGTCCTGAAGACTTCCATGGACACCATCTATAAGCCAGCCTTTTTCCCAAGAACAATTATGCCATCTTTGTCTCTAAAAGGGCAGGAACTGATCCTGTTTGGATCATTTCATAATATATTGCTATTTCATGTGAAAGATTCTGAACAGTTGAACTTTCAGTGTTGAACTTTCTATTAGCTTTAGTTATGCCAGTTATGCAGTAACAGAAAGTGAGCTGATGAATGTCTTGCTCAAAGTTTCATTCAGGTTACTGACTGTAATGTATGGACAATTATTTATTATTAAAAAAGGCATAAATAATGTGTAATATAGCAGCCAGGATTGATTAATTTGAGTGATGCCCTCTCTTACTGTATCCTAAGTGTCCTAAATCTTGCCATTGCTTAATGTTGATACCCATCAACTCTTGTACCCTGTGTTCCTTTTTCTGATGAAGTGATACTGAAGAACAAAAACTGTTTTGGAGATGATGCAGAGCTAGACACAAGCAAAAGAAACTCAGTGAAGGGTTTTCCCTGTGAAATTCCTCAGCTTCATCCAGTAGGATGAACAAACTCATGCAGAGGGGAAGATACATGCATCTATTCTTACCCATTTTAAGACAGATCATGTTTTCCTGGCATCTGAAAACAGGGGGTTTTGCTGGTGCTATGCCCTTTCATGAGGAAGCTTGAGAGGATGAAGGGATCTCATATTTTTCAACTCCTTTTCTTCCCACTCAATGTCCTTGTTGTCTTTCATGCTCTCATCCTTCTTTTTGCTCCCTCTCTTTTTGCATTTAGAACAACATATATTTCATGTCGTTGTCTCTTTCGCTTCAGAACATGTTAAGCTCCCATAACAGGAGTTCCATTCACTCCATCAGAAGTTAATTCTTTTGATACACAGTACATATCACTTGCTATGTGATTTTTATAAAGTAGGTTATTATTACATGCAGAATGTTCACCTTTGAAAGAAAAAAAAATCTGAATTTGTCATCCATGCAACACTGTTTTTCTCTTAAAACTAGGTTGGTTTTATCACTTCTTTTATCATAGCTAGTAATTGATAGTGCACGGAAGTAATACAGCAGAGCAAGCAAGGGTCATGTGTATCTGTCTGTGATCTCCAGCCCAACACGAATCCAGATATTCAAAGACATAAACCAATAACCTGTTTAACCTGTTCTATTGACTTTTCTTAACTTAGTAAGTGAATTTATTTTATGCCCTTGACATATAACTGTGCTACAAGTACCGAGTTCAGAGCATAGATTTGCTCTCTTGATTTCAGAAAATGCCAGAGGCTGTGGACCTCCACCCGTGATTGCCAATGGAAGTATTGCTGGTGGCTCTGTGGAACAGTATCAGCATGGGGACAGAATGCAGTATGAATGCAACATCGAATTTAAATTGGTTGGCTCAAAGGAAATAGAATGTGTTGATGGACAATGGTCATCTCCTCCCTCTTGTATTGGTAATTTATCTAACTCTTTCCTGTGAGAATAATTCACCGTAGGCCAACACTTCACAGATATTCTCTCAATTGAAATTACATATTTATAGGTATAATATGTTACATTTGAAATCAGGTTATGGATGGATAGTAAATGCACACTACATGTAAAGCCAAAACTTTATTAGTAGTATAATTGAAATCTTAATGGTCCAATCAAAGAATTGTTGTAAGTCAAATTATTATAGATCAAATTATGATAAACAGTGAAGGAAAATAAATATGTAATCTATAAAGAATATTTATAAATATATAATTAATACAGGATCTCAAAGTAATACAAACCAATTATAATACATAATTACAATTGTTATACACACACTTTCTCTTATTTACACCTTTTTCTGGCTTTATGCTCCCCCTTCTATTGCCCCTTTGTGTCCTAAAGTCAATGGCTTCAGTCTGGTGTGCTTTGGAGGGAAGTTACAGCACACTGTCAGTATCTCGAGTCATTCACTGGTAGGAATGGTTAATGCTGATGATTTCCTCCTTACAGAATCTACTTGGGGTAATTTTCAGGTTTGCTAGAATGCTTTTATGCCTTGTCCTTTTTCCCTTTTTTCACTCATCTAAATTAGATATGTTAAATATGTTTCAAATATGTTCCTTGTTCTTTGTCTTAACCCCCTAAAACCAGTTATAGTCAGCTTCAGGTCTAAGATGGTCTTTTGTAAGCTATTGATAGTCTTGGGGTGCTAGGCTATGTCCTGTCTCTTATTATCCCATGCCTCTACTCTGCCACACCCAGCCTTTGTCCCCACTTCCCAAGGACTCTGTTACCATACCAGTATTCACCTGCATCATTATATTAGAGTCATAATTACTCACTCTACAGAGACTAAAATCTTGTTACTACTACGTATATAAAAATACAGTTGTGCCATAGAGATATAACCAAAAGTAAGATAAAGTAGCTATAGCCTGGCCACTAGAAGAATTGCTCTTACAGATAAAATAAGTAAAACCAAGCCTTCAGGCAGATCAGGACACATTCTGACAAAGTAAGCCTGATAAACCTTCATCCTGAGGCCTTGCAAGCTTGGTGCAGAGTCTGTGGCCTCTTCCTAGCAATGGCAATACTGGGGCACAGGGCAACAAACATGATGACTATGAATGCATTATGTATGTTGCTGTCTTCCCTAGGCTAGAATCAGACATATCCAAAAGGTTTTTCTATGGTCCTGAAATTGAAATGGTGAATAGTTCTACAGTCAAGTCTCCTTCCTAAGCAAAAGCACCCACTTTCTGTGTATATCATTAAATAATGTACCTCAAACCTTAGCGTATGAATGTCAGTTACAGGAATTGAAAAATGCTTGTGCAAAACTACAATTTGTTTGGTAACACAGTGCCTCAGAATTGAAGTAGAAGGAATAATCAAGCTGAAAATCTGTAAATACAGAAAATAATTCAGGGCATTCACTGCGGCGCAGGATGATCCAATAAATGGTGGAGTTTTATGGACTGGTTTACCCTGTGCCTATACATATACATTATGACACATCTTCCATGAGCAACACTGGTGGTTTAAAAATGTACAGCATGTGGAGCTTTCATCTTTTCAATCACAGATCCAAGTGAGAACAGTTTTAATGCACAGACTTGAAAGAAGAATGGTCTGAACTTTGAGTTCAGGGCTGGTTTTGAGGTTATCATGGGTCTGCCCACTCCCATGTTAAAAGAGCAGGCCATATGCCCTTATTCCCCCTACATGCCTTTTTCCTCCTTCGGAAAACCTGCTCTCACACTACACTCATCTGTGCAAGCCGTTACCCTTTGCTGTCACTACCACTGCAACAGTGAGAGACCAAACACAAAGCTGCTGTTATACAGAAAGAATAGCACAGCAGCCCTGTAAGTGGTGTTACAATGGTTTTCAGTTCTCCTCATAACACTAACTGAAAGTGCACAGTAAAATGTGTAGGTGGATAATCAAACAGAAATGACTGATCAGAATCAGAGATCCAGGGATCCATTGATCCTACTCCTGGATCTTGGTGAGTTGGATTAATTGAAGGTTTTCTTACACTTCGGGGCTTATGTATCAATGGGAAATTAACAATATGGGAAATTAATGTTCATGTAAACAACTTGTGGAGCATTCTGTGGACCTACAACAGTGATGGAGATGGAAGGGAAAAGATGGGAGAGGGTTTTCATAAACTGACTAACAGCTGTGTGGAAGTTTAGTTGTTGCTGTTAATAGGAGTGGGTTTGACTCACTAAATGCAAATATATTTATTCTTTTTTAAGTTCTTTCAGCTATTCATATATGACTTGAATATTATTGTGGAATACTTCTGCTCTTTCCAACAGAAAACAAATTGCCATGTGGATCACCTTCTTCTATTCCAAATGTTGTTCTTCATCAGCAAGACCAGACGCAATTTTCACATGGTGATGAAGTAACTTGTGGATGTAAACAACGCTCTGGCAATTCTAAACAAATGAAAATAAAGTGTCTTAATGGGGAATGGAAGCCTTTACCTCTCTGTGCCGGTAATCTATTTCCATAATATTTCAGATGTGGGTGTAACATAGTTCTATTCAAAATTTCAAGGACTTCAGCAATCAGTTTGTAGCCATACTACAGTTTCATGCCTCTCAACCAAGTTGTTGAGGTTTTTTTATTTACTCTTCTTTTAAGGAGTAAATAAAATAACAAGACATTTTGAACATGTCCTTCATCCTTGAAGAACTCTGCACCTACAACTTTATAAGCACACTGGGTAGATTTGAGGAAGGAAACAGACACTAAAACAGTGGGTAAAATCAAATATGGGGATATATCTTTGGTATACGGTGGCTTTTACCCATCTTCCAGTGTTCCTCCCTGGTAACACCCTTCAGAAAACTTGGGACATACCTGCAATACAGTAGCATGCCTGTTGTGTTAATTGTGTGTAGTTTTATGTCTCTGAACACTACCCTGCTTTTTAAAAATCCTGCTGGGAATTAAAAATAACAATAGCCATAATGTGCTAGGCTTATCCTATCCTCACCATTTTTATGCAGACTAGTCCTTCCCATTTCTGATTAGTCCTCTCTTTTATTATCTTCCCACTTAATTTTGCAGTGTATAAATTGAATTAAATAATGTCTTTTAAAATTATATAAAGCAAAGCCCTTTCTTATGGAAAAAAAAAAACACAAAAAACAAACCAAACCATTGGAATCAGTAATTTAAGAAAAAGGTGATATTGGACGAGGAATTATGTCTAGGATAAATTACACCAGCACTTTAACAGAACGTAGTTTATGATATATCCAATTCTCATTTTCTCTTTTTTTTCAGAAGTGATCTTTATATTCATCAGTGATTTGAGTACACTCTACCTTTATTTACATTTATGTTGAGGATTGAATTTAGCACAAAGCACAGCCTGCTTAGTTTTTCACAAGTGGATTGTGTTCTGACTCAGAATCACCAGTCAAGGACACAAGACCTGATTATGACTTAGATACACTTCCACGAAAATTATTACCTGATACATATTCAGTGCAGAACCGAACTTCCTTTATGCTCCCGTTTCTACAAGCTAAAGAAGGTTTCCTCTCTTGCTCATTTTGCTACTTTTTTTTTATAGTTGTAGGAAAGAAAAGAATGCTTAGTTCTTATGTTATTTACTGCACTCAGCAAGATGGTTCCTGTCAACATAAAAATAATTGTTTTATGAGTGGGAAGAGTCTCTGCTTAGATAGCTGGATCAAAAAAAACACTCTTCCTGTAATCCAGGAATCCTAGGAGTTACTTCAAACTCCAGTAAATAAACACAACACTTGCACATGGACACGAATTAGGAAACCCATGACCTCTTTACTGGTGAATATGCATGTATGTATTGTCTGAACTAAATCAAGTTTTTAGCTCTTTTTGTTGACTTCTTTTTCAGATCCATATCCTCGGTGTGTACTTCCAAGGGATATCGAAGTTGCGCCCAGCAGTCGTCTTCCAAAGCCAAAAAGGGAGACTGGAGTTATACATTATACATGTGGATCAGCTGACAAAAGTGTTAAACTGGCAGCTTGTGTGTCTGGAAAATGGTTACCAGAGATTGAATGTACAGGTATGATTTGAGATTTGCATACAATTTCTTTTTATGTAGGAATGACAAATGCTCATTATTAAAGCTTCTTAGCATTGCTGTGTCACTAGTCTGCAATAGAGATGCTTACATGCTGATATATATATGCTTACTCATGTCTGTGCTAAAGGATGGTCATGAGTAATCATGGGAATCATTTGAACAGTTAACTAGGTTTAGACATGTACTATTTTAATAAGGCAGACTTAATAATCTCTGTGAATTGGAACAGTTGTCACTGTCACTTCTAATGTGAAAAAGATGCAATGATAATTTTAAACAGTTCTTCAAAAGGACTTTACCCTGGCGCAGATGAGAGTAGCACAGAGATCAAGCTTCAGCTGAAGTTCCTTTATTTCCTGTAAACATTTAAGCTTTTCTATTCCTGATTTTTTTTTCTCTTTTATTTTTTTCCAATTGCTTCCTATTGAAACAACAAGAAAACCAATTGGCCAATTCAAAAGCACAGACCTAAAAGAGACTGCCCTTATGGAATGCACAAATATTGGATGTCTTCATGTATAGCAGAGCAGGACATTGCCTGTAGAAGGCATGACTGTAAAACAATCATCACCTTATTGCCTATTTTGATTATGTCAGATTCATGGGAAATGATGTGTGGAAGTTGGAGAAGTACACAGAGTGGCAATTACTCGAGGGAGCATTCCCTTTGAAAACCAAATGCCCCTACTTTCTCAGTTTTCTGGAACCACTACAAGCAAGAAACCAAGCTCATTCCTAGACCTGTCTCCTTCCCTCTCTTGTTTTTTTTCCTTTGTTCCTTGAGTAGCAAAATTGAAGTTCTTTGTCTCCTTTTATAACTCTTATTTATGTCTGTTATCACCTAAGACTGAAAAGAAACACAACAAAACAAAACAGGAGCTCCAGAAGTTGGTCCAGCTTTCCTAAAGTAGTTCGCTATAGAGAGACAACAGGGAAAGCACACAAGAATGTGCAGAGGTGTGTAAGGGATAGCAGAAACTACAAGAAGCTCCAGCTTAAATTGGCGTAGGCAACTGTGACTGTTTTGAGTTTGAAAGCATTTGAGCATCTGAAGACAGTTCTTGTGTTTCTGAAGCAGAAAAAAAAATGATAAAGATATTAAGTAAAGCTTGAGATAGCTATTGAAGCATTTACCTAATGCCAGTGTTTTCTTGGTTGTGTTGTAATCTGTGACAAATTTACGGTTTATCTCTTATTCTGCTATAACATGAGTATGTGTTCCTAGCTGAGGAGAGTACATGCCCACCTCCACCTCAACTGCCTGGTGCTCAACAGATAACAGTTGGAAGAAATTACAAGCATGGGAGTAAAATAGCTTTTTCATGTCTGAAGAATTTCCAGCTCATCGGTGTAAATGAAATAACCTGTCTAGAAGGGAAATGGCAATCACCACCTCACTGTGTGGGTCAGTAGTGGATTTTTTTTCTATTTATTTTATTATGAATTTCTGTGTTATGCATTTACAGTCATCATTAGCAGGAGGATGATCCTATATTAAGTTTATCACAAACATGTAACTGCAGAGAAGCAGTAGAACTTAAGGTGATAAAGAAAATGGAGTTAACAAACTGCTGGACAGCGAATATTTGCACACACTTAGATATCTAAGATGGTATATAAAAATTTCAGGTAGCCCCTCAAGAGCTGTGTGTTCACTTGTTTCATATATTGCAGAATGGAATCTCAGTTTTAACTGGGGGGCTTTAATAGCATCCTGGTGTAAAAGCAGTGTTATTTATTATGTATTTGTACTTGTAGCAATCTGTTGTGTTGTCTGTTTTGGGTTTGTGTGTTTGTTTTCATTTTTATTCTGTCTTGATTTTTCTCCTTTTTGTGGCATCTTCCTGTAATAGGAGTATAAATGATATGGCATAACTCAGGCCATCTATTCTAAGAAATACTGAAGAATTTGTCATCCAGTTGTTAAAATATCACTGTTGCAGGTGATAGCTTGTAGCAAGAAGTTCATTAAGAGGTAGAATAAAGTGTTTTCAGAAATGAATGAGCTAGCTGAGCACAGGCCAAAGAGGTGCCAGCTGGTGACTGCAGTGTGCAATATGCCAACCACATCTGTTTTTAAGCTGCAAAATTCTGATGCCACATATTCTTTTTCATTGCCTACGAGTCTCCATTTCTGCTGATAAGTGGCAGACTCAGAGAAAAATAACAACAATAAAAAGTGTTCGACCTGTTCATAAACCAACTTCTACTGAAATAAAATTGCCAGTCCCAGTTACTGAACAGGAAATGTGACTGTAATTAGAATTTGTGGAATTCAGTGCAAACATATGGTGTCAACTAATAAGACTTAATTTACTAATTCATTAAAAATGCGTATACAGTAGTATAGAAGAAGAAAGTATTGGGGCAGCCCTGATTTAGGAGGGCTTCATAGAGATTTAATCCATTGTATATATCAGGAAATACATTATAATACTTCATAAATCCTTTCCATTTTCACAAAGTCATCACAAAACCACTCAGGACATTGATACGACTTAATTAATGGTGGAAAAAATTAATAGCTAACATTCTAGAAACTCACTCTCAGTATCCCAAAACAAGGTAATGTCTCTTCTATTTCTCTGCCTATGAAATTTTCCCTGTTCTTGGCGCTAAGCTGTAACTGTATCTCCTTGTTATGAACTGGAAAATGGCTTTTAGTTCAAAGGAAAGAGAGAACCCTCCATGTAGGATGGGAAAGGGAGAGAGGTTTGGTTTGTATGTCTTAGATATTCCTTCATCTTCCTATCAAGCCATTTAACATATATTTGGATTATATTTTTTTCTTTTTCAGTTTTAGATGGCATATTCCATTGGAATAGTAATTGTCTTCAATTCTTATTTATCTGTTTTTCCTGTGTTTTTATAGAAAGACCATGTTTGCCACCAGAGCCTGTAGAATGTGCTGATGTTCCCAAGCTGGAAAAACAAAACTTAAAAATTAAAAAGGAAGGGGAAACAATTTATCTGTCTGGTGCTAAACTTAAGTATGTTTCTCATTCTGGATATGCGTTAGATGGACCATCGGAGATAACTTGTTCTATGGGAAACTGGACTTCACCTCCTACATGCTTGGGTAATATAAAAAAATACTTCTTTTGAAGTGCAGTTAGGGATTAAATTGAAATGAAATGGAGGTTGACTAGTAGGGACCAATAAATCCATATTTTGCTGTGGAATCTTATCATCCCTCATGGATGTCTTCAGAACTGTCCTGATTGGATGCAAGACTGACTTTTTGAGTGTAGTTTAGCTTTTAAATTTTCCTTTGTATTCTTACAATCTTTGTTCAGTTTGTATCTCTGCCAGGTGAGTCCTGGGCACATCCTCATAATCCAAAGATTTAACTTCTACGGAGCCCACAGGTGACTAAGAGTTGCTTTGGTGCTTCAGTGATGGAGACCACTTTGGTG
This sequence comes from Chloroceryle amazona, assembly GCA_027560015.1. NCBI lineage: Eukaryota > Metazoa > Chordata > Aves > Coraciiformes > Cerylidae > Chloroceryle > Chloroceryle amazona. Next base: position 25,062 of record JANHFX010026472.1, on the reverse strand, counting down.
TAGCAGGGACAGAAGCCTTTTATTAACATTTTCCGGCATTGTTAGAAACAGGATCTAAATATCCCAGTGACTGAAGTCTATGCTTATTTAGAGGAACGACTTATTTATTAGGTATCCTTTTAAAATTATTTTATTAGGTATCCTTTATATAAAATCCACTGTCAGCAGGTAACTGTGCTGATGTTAGAGAAAGCTCTCTAAAGCATCTGTTTGGTAGAAGCACTACACTTATTTTATATGTATCACATTAGCACAAGTATCAGCTTTCTGTATCTTTTCAGAAATGCCATGTGGAAGTATTCCAAAAGTTGCCAATGCTCAAACTGAAGGCAGAAACAAGGAAATTTATGAGCCTGGTGAAACAATTCGCTACCAGTGTGATGCAGGGTTCCTGATTGTTGGTCCCCCTGAAATTATTTGCAGAAAAGGAAATTGGACAGCGCCACCCTTCTGTGATGGTATAGGTTCTACTTCTAAGTTGTCTTATGATTCTTCTTAGTCTTTTATGTTATGAATCTAAATAATGTCAACTGAGATGTGCAGGTGAGTCAGGCCAATAGAGTCAACAAGCGACTTGCTTTGAATGGGCTGCTGTGACACCTTTATTATGGGTCCCTGAGAAACAACAAGCAGGGTAAATCAGAAAAAAAAGTCGTTTTTGCAAAAAAAATGTCATTTCCCCTATGAGCAGAAGCTAGTAGCTGAAGTTTATCTCTCTGCTGAAATCAAGCAGGCAGAGGGTTATGGAGGAGTGGATGCTGGCTGCAAAGGAGGAGATAATTAATAGCGTAATATCTCTCATTTTCACATCACTAATAATGCCAATTTCTGAAGTTGCCTTCAAATAGTAAAAACACTTTGTTCTCCAGCCCTTTGGCACACAATGCTGTACAGTGCCATTCTGCCCATTCAGCTGATCTCTGCAACTCCTTTCTCTTTTTAGTTACTCCAGGCAAAAACAATATTGTGTGGAAGTGTGATAGGATAAAGATCTTAATATCTCATTTTTCTACCTGTAGAAAATCTTCTGCATTACACAAACTGGTTTTGCTCATGAGGAGCAATAGTGCTCTAGAATGCAGTGTTCTGCAATTGTCATTATTGCCGCACTACTGTTCTTAAATGCATCTCCCTTTTCAGATGTTAGCTGTGGAACCGCACCTGAAATTCCCAATGCTTACATTACAAGCATTCAACAGGAGTGGTATCTGCCTGGTGCCAGAGTGCAGTATGAATGTGAAAGAAATTTTCAGATGAAGGGTGAACATTATGTCACATGTACAAATGGAGAATGGTCACAAGCACCAGTTTGCAGAGGTAGGAATCTGTGCTTTCATCTTGCCTGTTAACATAGAGACAACTGTTTGTTTACCTAAACACTAAAGACTTTACCATTTTTTACTTTTGTTTTCTTCATGTACCCCAACTTTGTACTTGCTATTGCTTCCTTGCACAGCACTTCAATTTAGCTTGATGCTTCTAGAAATACTGAGGATATTTTCAGCAGCAATAAAAACATCTTGAAGAAGCAGGGCCTAAAATGTGCTGCTCCATCATTCTCCTGTATGACAGTGGTATTTCCCCACAGTTCACCGTTTCAGCAATCGTTGGTAGAAAGACACATAAGGACTCCTGTTCTGTTCAAACGTGTCAGGGTGTATTTGAATGAAAGCAGCAGTAGGGAAGAGAAACAGCTGTTCCCAAGGCTCCAGTCTGACCCGTGCAGACCCAGCAGAGATTTGTATCTAGACTACATAAGATCTGCTGGGGCTATGGAACTGGGTAGAGTAGAAATCTGTGGCTGCGGGGTGAACAAGTACTATTTGGCTTTCACACACCTCCATGGAGCTGACTGCACATACTCATCCCTGAGCAGTGCAGGCTGACAAGCTCCTCCAGCACTGCTGGTCCTCCAGAACTCTGTGGTTCAGCAGAGCACCAGCTTGGCTGCTCCCTCTGTGATTTCCAGGTATGCCAGGGCTCCCTGGGGAGAGCCAAGAGCACGAAGGAAGGCTGTGGGGGGCGCTTCTTGTACTGTAAAGTGTAGGTACAGAAATACTGTCTTTTTCTAGAAGTTTTCATTGGCCCTGCCATCTCCTGAGAGCTGCAGAGTGTTCTGCTGCCCTGCTGCCACTGTCACACCTCACTGCTTTCTCTGTGGTGAACTCTTGGAGCTGTGACCCACCTGAGGCAGAAAATGTGAACAGAAATTGTAACAAGGTTTATTCCTTTAATTGTCAGGTGGATAGGAGAACACCTCAATGACTGCAAACATGACTGTAGCAGTGTCTCTTTTCAGATGTGACATGTGATCCCCCTCCAGAAATTGCTGGTGGTAAAGTCGAAGGTTTAAAAAAGTCAAGATATTTGCCTGAGGACACTGCTCGTTACCAGTGCTGGCGAGGTTTTGAGATGACCGGGCCTTCCACCATAGCATGTCAGAATGGGACCTGGACAGAGCTGCCAAAGTGCAAAGGTAATTTCTCTCTCTCTTCATACAGTTGTCTCTCAGTGACGCTGTCATGAAGCTGACTCAGTGGCATTTACTTCTCCAAATTTCAGTCTCATTACTGTGCAGAAATTCACACTTGGGAAAAAGCCATTTTCCCGGGTATCTATTCAGCTGAGTTTACCAGCTAAGTGACCCAAGTGGCTTCATTCAAGAGGGCCACGTCAGGAGAATCACACTGAAGCTGAGAGTACTTGCCCACCAGGTCTAGTTTTGAGATGCAGCCCTTGGACTTCTTAGAATCTACTTTCTGTGCTTACCTGATAAGAAGAGTGAGAAATCTTGCTGTCAGTGCTGGGAAACAGAGCCCACAGCCTCCCTGCTAAATGACATTCAAGGAGTGCAGATGCATTGCTATATTGAATGCCGTGGTGTCAAATGTTAAAGCAACTGAGGGTAGAATTTGGTGTGTGAGCCAGTACCTGGGCACTGTGTTGGTGCCTCCTAGGATTTCATGATCACACTGAATAATCTCACTTGTTTTCATTAGACATACAGAAAGTTTCAACACATGAACCAATGCAGCAGCATTTGACTCAAACACCACCCAGCTGTGAGCTGAAGAGTGCAGAAACAGCAAATTAATTAAGACTGGGCTTATTGTGGCTTCGGAGCACAATGTCAAATGCAAAGAAGCTCACTGCTGATACCAAGGGCTCTGGGTCGTCTTTGATTTCCCAATGCAAGATCTGTTGGAAGGCCAGACTTGGCAGCATCACAGCATAAAATTCCCCAAGGCAGCAGTGCTTCAGGATTGGCACATGTGAACTCCCCAGTGTCTGTGGGTGGCCCACAGAGCCCAGGAGCTAGCCTGTTAGTGATTGCAGTGGTGCAGTTCAGTGACAGTCATTACTGTTTTCTTCTGGTCTAGACCCAGCCAGGAGCTGACTACCAAGTGGCCACTTGCTCACCCCTGCCCTCCCTGCAGTGGGATGGGAAGGAGAATAGGGAGCAAAAGGCAAAAGCCCATGGGCTGAGATAAGGAAAATTTAACAGGTATTTGGTTTTCTCTCCGCTTTCCACTGGGTCTCAGGGAAGTGCCAACATACTGTCAGGTAGTATTGGTGGCCAGGCCTCTGTTGCAATTGTGGCTTTCTCTATGACTGGGAATTTTCTTCCAGGGAAAAGTGAGAAATGTGGCCCACCTCCAGTTATTGAAAATGGAGACCTTCTTTCCTTCCCCATGCAAGAATATCCACAAGGTACAGTTCTGGAATACAAATGCCCACGTTTCTACATCCTGGAAGGATCTCAGTATATCACGTGTACTGGTGGGCAGTGGACAACCCCCCCGGTCTGCCTAGGTAGGTTGGTACATGTGCTGTGTGGCCAAGGGCTCTGTGTCTTCTCCTGTCTGTCTTCTCAGATCCTGAGGGAAGCACTTGTGTAGCAGCACTTGTGCTGCAGCTGCAATGCCAGCAGGGCAGAACAGCAATGAGTCCATCTATTGTTCAGGAGTTTTTTTCCTGAAGTACCCTCTGCTGCTGTCTCTTACCACCCCAATAGGTTGGTAGCAGGGGAGTTTGTCTGAACCCCACTGTGTGAGGGGATCTCCATCACTGTGCAGGGCTCCCAAGTGCTCTCAAGTTGGGGACGCTGCTACAGTAAGCGGGCTGTGAACAGGAACAATGGCTCTGAGTGTGTGGCAGTGCTGGGCAAATCTGGGGTGCGTCCGTGACACAACCACGGTGCAACAAATTTAGAGAAGTGCTGGGACGGAGGGATCTCAAAAAAGACATAGGGAAGTTTATCGGTGCATTGTGACTTCCCCACCTGTGCATTGATCTTGCCCTTTGTTAGTCAGAGTTAAAAGGCTTCTCCATAGCTCTGCATAGGGTCTCAGCCATGGACCTTTAGGTTGGATGTGAATGCCTTTCCTGTTGCAAGTAATAGAGGGTCAGAGGAAATACCTGGAAGCATTTTTCTGATGTGAAGAACTTCTGTAGGCTCTAGGGGGAAAAAAAAAAAAAAGATTCCTGTGGTGCATCTGTATGACATGATGACACTCTTCTCTTGCCTTTTTCAAGTGGCCTGTACAGCATCTGAAGAAGACATGGACAGAAACAATATTGCCCTGAAATGGATCACAGAAAGAAAGCTGTATTCCACATCGGGTGACTTTATTGAATTTCGGTGTAAAAGAGGCTACTTGGAAGACCCAGCATCTTCCCCATTTAGAGCACAGTGTATGGTGGGGACCATAGAATATCCACACTGCAAGCCAGGAAGTAAGTCATCTCCACTTCAGCCACGGCTTAGCTGCTGTATTGTTGCATTCTTAGTGTTGAAGTTGAGGGGAAAGCCTTTAGGTTTCCTGGGGAAGTGTCTGGGGAGGAGGCAGGGTGTGGGAGTAACCTGTAAGCTACAGATGGTGAGGTGCAGTGCCCCCAAGAAGCTGTTGACCGGTGTACCTGAGCTGGAAAGGCTGCTGGGGAAGGGCTTCTCAAGGGCACTCAACTGGGTGCCCTTGAGAGCCAACTGGTGCTAACAGTTTCTGAGCATCAGTTGTCTCTCCTGTGTGAGGTCTACAGGCAAATAACAAAAGCACTTTTTGCAGAGAACTGTACGGTGGATCAGAGCATTATGGAAAAGAACAATATTAAACTACAGTCATCAAGCTGGTGGAGCCCTTCGACCTATCATACTGGGGATTATATTTTGTTTACATGCAAATGGTGGTACAGGAAAGTTTCACCCCCCGAGAAATTTAGAGCAAGATGTCTGGATGGAGTGATTATGTATCCAGTATGTGAATGTAAGTGTTTGGTGCTAAGGACATGGTGGGGCTCTAGGAGGCAGCTTTGCCAAAATTGCCTGTCCACTGCTCTGAGGAACCACTGCAGTGTGTCAGGCTTGGTTTTGACACCTTTTCCCTCTTTTCCTCTTTATACTGCAGGATATTTGGATAAATGAAAATGACATGGAGGAGCCCATCTGTGGAAATGAATGATCCCTCAACCGCCCCTGTGATTTGAGCTCAGTTTTAATTGGTGCTTCTTGTTTCACTGTGCTTAGTTTGCAGCTTAGCCAATCTTCTGTTCTGGAATTTGTTACTGTTTTTCTTCTTATTATTGGGTGATTGTGTTTTATTTTTATCCACATTTTATGCACTGTTGTAAATATATTTACATTTTGTAAATGTGTTTACAGTATATCCACTCAAATGGTTGTGTTTGCATTTTATCCATTCTATTTTGATCTCACTATTACGTTTATTAACCACTGTGTCCTGAAATAGGCTGGCTTTGGTGGCATACTGAGACAAGAATTAAAGCCCATGGGTAATTTAATCATCAGTCTGTAGAGTGTCTTTGAATTTGTCTGCTCCTAGCCGCTGCTTCGTGCACTTGCCTGGAAACTACTTTGGGGTCATGGCAGAGGTGAGTGTCCTGACCACCTCATCAGGATGAGCAAGTGAATGGAGTCTTCTTTCAATGACTCAGTCTCTAGATCACAGACCTAGGTCTTATGGAGGACTTGAACCTCCATGACATTTGCTAGGAGGGCAAGATATTGGAATGAAAGTAATGGGGATCTCTGGATTGGGGCAGGGACTTCCCCAACGTTCCAGTCCTGGAATGGGCCCTGTCATCCTTATAATTTATAGGAGAGTTTGTAAGGGTGTCTTGATGGGGTCAGGACCTTCTTGATATTCTGGTAGTTGATCTGATGATAGAATATTGCACCTGATGTATCCACCATGTTGCAGTTGACACTTTTGTGTATCATTGATGTCTTGCTGGGCAGGGGAATGTTGGGGAAGTTTTTACTACCTCTTGCCTATTTGGCTTTGCAGATGATATGCAATTTCTTTTCTTGCTATTCTCTTTTCTAAGATCTTTTGAAACCCACCTGGCACTGTGCAGCAACGGGCGATTTTCACTGGCCTTTTGTGCCTTCATCTTGGAAGGCTTTTTTTCTTTGTCCTCATCTAATTCCTCTAAGGGCAATAAAAACAACTAAACAAGTGTGCTATGTTTATATGTAGTTAAAGAAGCTTACCTCAGTATTCATGTAGGGTTTAACATGGGTTGCTTTCTCTCCAAGGAAATGGAGCAAGAAATACGTCTTCTGATGTTCATTTTGCTGGACAACACATAATTTCAGAACAGCTAAGTCTTTGCTTTGGCAGTCCCATAACCAAATAACTGGACATATTTCTTAGAATAAGATGTGAAGAGAACAAAAGCAGGCTGACTTCCTGTGCACAAATGGGTCTTTTACTGCAAGGACCTGGAGAAGAGTGAGCCCTTCAGCTCAAGATCAGATAAATCAAGAGTCCTATAGAATAATGGGCTCCAAAGTGGGGTGCATGTACCCAAGGAGCTCAGAAGATGATTCACTGGGGAGCAGGAATAAAATACTAGAACTTTTTTTTTCTTAAGTTTTGCTGATATTTAATATTCAGATTTGACAGCCATGATTTCACTTGGTTTGTATGTCAGAGGGTTCTACATCACATATGGTACCTACATGTCCTGGGGGAGAGTGGGCGCTCCACTGTGTGGAGGTGTTCACAGTGGCACCCTCACTCTCTTGTTCAGTTTCAGCATATTGCAATGCACTGGGCTTTACTTGTTCCCAGTTAAGTGCATCTGTAGGTTATATTTAGTTTTACTTCAACTAGCCCTCACAAAACTAACAAGTGGCTTAAAAAGATTCCTTGCAGAGAAACTGCAGACAGACGATAACACAGAAGCAAACAACAAGCAAATGACAGAGCTGACAGTTCTACTCCTCATCATCAGCCACAGTGAGGTAAAAACAATTCCATCTAATCACATTTGACAGGATTTCAATAAAATTATTTTGAAACTGTGAAGACAACTATTTGAAATATGGATTTAAATCCACTATTGTTAACTATGACCCTTGCCTCTATTATACTATGCCTTAAGAAACTAAGATGCTAGCAAGACCTGTAAAAATTAAGTATCTAGAACATAAATACAAACCTCTGAATTTTTTTTCAGTGATGCCGATTGTCATACTCAATCCAGTACTTTACAAAATTTCATTATAAATGTTTAGAAGCATCTTCTGAGCTTTTGTCAGAGGAACAGATGTTCCCTTTAGCTGCTGGGACTGTGGACAGCGTATTGAAATGTTCAGAATGAAAATCTAAGAAAATGCTGGTTTGGTTTGTTTTTTTCAAACTTTGGTGAAGCCTCTTCTTGTTAAAGCCTTTTCCATATTATAGAAAAGATATTGCCAGCACTTTTGATACAAAGCAATAGGCTCCTGTAGTGCGTCTATTTTTTTGGATTCATTTTAGCAGCTTTACGAACGCATCATCTGCCATCTACTGGTGCCAGTGGACACATCCTCCCCTGGTATAGTCAGAGACCAGCTCTGGAGGTCTGGTGAAAGTACAGGTGTAGAAAACTATGCATTGTCTGTAACAGAATGAGAAGAAACCTTGACAATACATGACATAAACAATATTATGAGTACAAGTGCAAGTCATAATGCAGTGCTAAACTGAATACAATGATCTACATCACCTGTGCTGCAAACTCCAAGTCAAAAAAGAAAAAAATAAAATATCCAGGTTGTACAAATGCAAACATTCCTTTTGCAATCTCTTCTACAGCTGCACGGAAGGGACTTTGCTGGGAATCCTCACACATTTAAACTGAGTCTTGCTTTCCTGGTGGGAGAGGAGAGCATGTCCCCACTGCCACCTCATTGCAGCTCCTTTTTGTTGTAAAGCATTCCAGGAATCCAGCTGGTACTCTGTGTTCTTGAAAATACCAATGACAGCACATCAGAAAATGTAATCCTGCTAAATTATTAAGATAAAACCACTACATTATAGTAAAAGAAAATATAAAAGCCAAATATGTCACTACCATCTTTTCTTTCCCTCTCTCTGTGCCTCTGACTTTCTTTGGTTCTCACCTTAAACTTTCTGGTAACCAAGGACACATTTTTTTCACCAAGAGAATAGTGCTCAGCGTGGTAGTTGCCATGTCACGAGTGAATTAAAACTTCTGTCCTTGATTTTATTCAGTGGCACAGTTCAACATGTATTTTATGGGTGTGAGAAATGAATAAAGAAGTTGGTACTCATATGAAAAGCAGAACTAAGGAAAATGGTAATTGTTTGGTTTTGCTCAGATTACTTAGAAATATCAGTCCTTCTCTCTTCCTCCCCTTTTCGCTGTCTCCTGTGCTGCTCTTCCCAGTTTCCTGTTTCTCCCCATCTTTCTCCCTCTCCTGTGTTTCTCTCTCCTCTCTATTTCTCCCATTCTGTTTATTTTTCTGATACCATTTCTCTCTCCCTCCCCTGTATTTCTCTCTCCTCTATCTCCATGTGTCTCCCTCCCTCCATGTTCATCCCCTGGATGTTCAAATGTGAGCTTTTCCACATGAGTTCTTGTCCATGCACCTTTCCCCACACACATTCCTTTCACACAAGTTTTGCCTCATACAGGTTTTCCCCCAACTTTTATTCTACAGGAGGTTCCCCCATGCAAGTTTTTTCCATGCAATTTTCACCCCCATGAGTTTTTCCACAGTTTTTCCTCATGCAAGTTTATTCCACAAGATTCTTTACCCATGCGAGTTCATTCCACGTGACTTTTTACCATGTGTGTTCCTTCCACATGAGCTTTTCCCATGCAAGTTTTATCCCCACTGGAATTTTTTTTCCCACATACCAGAAAAAGATCTTCCAACACATCTTTTTGTTAAAATAATTAAAAAAAACCTCCACAACTCAAATCAATTTACATGCAACCAGAGGACAGACAGTTGATCCACCCGAGCATTCCAAATCCTACCTTATTTACAGAACTAATTAGATCACCTACCTGTTGCTGCATCTACTGTTCAGCTTAGGGGTTATGCCTTCAAAAAAATCTCAAGGCAGCATGCTGAGTAACTTTTCACCTCAAAACTCCTGTGTAATCACATTGCTACTGCTGTTTTGTTGTTTTTTTTTTTTTTTTAAAAAAAAAAAACAAAAACAAAAAACTTAGTGTCTTTGTGAAACAGAAGAAGCCCCAAAATGCCAAATAGATCAGTTCTCACACTGGTTTAATGCCACTGTCTTAAGTGACTTCTATTAGAACTCAGCTGTCTTTAATTGCTGAATTGCCAAATTAGGGGCGCAGCCTGGGTTCCCTTAGTGTTAGCCCAAGCAGTTAGGAGGGGCCCCAGCCGGGGTAAGGAACCGCAGCAGGCAAGGGGATATTTGCTACCATACTGATGACATCTTTGCTGTCTAAGTGAGGGCTGCTCCAAGCTGGCCCTGCCAGCCTTTGAGTTTGTTCATCCTGTGGCTGGAGGCAGGGACGGTGGCATGCAGGTGGTAGGAGCTCACAGTTTCTATTGCTTGCTTTATATACTGTCTCACTAGTCTTACTGTTATTACTGGTGTTTTCTTCTCTCTTCATGTTGCTCTATTAAACTGTCCTTCTCTCAACCCACAGGGTCTCACTTGCTTGTTTTTTTTCCCTTCCTCCCAGTTCTCCTTTCCATTCCACTGGTGGGGGAAGCAGTGAGTAAGCAGCTGTGTGGTGCTGTCAGCAGAGGTTAAACCATGACAGTGGGTGTGCCACATTAGTCTAGAGAACAGCCCTACTGCTTTTAAAGGGAGTTCTGGCTAGGTTCACAGCCTTGAGGTGTTTATCTCATCTTCATACTCAGAAATTTCCCTTGTTTCCTCCTGAATCTTAAAGTGAGAACTGTACTCCTCTCTTTTCTGGTCTTAGGTGTGTACAAAAGTATTTCTATCTCAAAACTAAAGGAGAAAAAGAAAATAAATATTTGGGATTCCAGTTCTAACCAGAAAAAAAATAAGGAAACACTCCTTTAGTCAATGTTTACCAAATGCAACTAAATAAATATAAATACTCCATGTCTGCAATCAAGCATGAACAGCAATAGCATCTGCAGTGCTGTATGACATCCACCTGTACATGTTAACAAAATTACTTCAGAGAGAATGGAAATATAGTGTATATTTAAAACATATTTTAAACATGGTGATAAACATATAGTTTACCTTCTTTGGGCCTGGATAAAATAACCAAGTCAAGGTGATCACAAAGAAAAGAGCTCCTTCCTGGCATCAGTGAGCCTTTCAGCTGGCCAGCAACATAAAAAAAAAAATAATCAAATCCTCTGTCAAATTATCTGATGGAAATATTACTTCTAATGCTAAAACCTTTCCTCATTCATCATGATTATACCCAAATGGTGGCTGTAATTTTTTTTTTTCTAAATGTGAGATTGAGTGATGCTGATATTCTTGAAAATATACTTCCACCATCTGGGAAATGGGGACTGCCACCTCCTTTTGATAATGGAAATAAATATCACTGTCTTACCCTTCAAAGAATATATACTAGCTTCAACAGTGGAGTATGGCTCTCTGTGTTTCTGTGAAATCAGGGAAAATAAATATAGTCAGATAAAATGCTGGCAAATGGATAGACCTGCTAGCTATGTTGTCAAGGATGTGTATTCTGTAAAAAAAGCTGCAAACAGAAATACAAATCTAATAGAACAAGATACACAAATGACACATCTTTTTAACATAGAAGTGTCTTTCTATTTCAGCTGCCAAACTGCAACAAACCACCAAGGGAAAAAAAGTATATAATTTTATATGAAGAGCAGCTCTGTACCCTGATCCCTGTTCTTCACTGAGCAAGCATGCCAAGAGAGAAGGAGACTCATAAGCAATTTGTTGCCTGCGAGGCCAAATTTTAAATCAAAATTTGACAAAGAACGAAATAACCTTTGGTTCAGAGCCCTAAAAAATGTGGGTGCCACAGCAGGTACAATCTAGTATATCCAGTGTCAATCTCTGAGTGTTAGTACAATTACTGAACCAAAAAAGAGAGTATGGAGGGAGTTGGACAGGGAAAAACTGTGCCTATTGCTCCAGCTGGAACCCTAATAGATTTAGTGGACTACTCGACAAAAGACCTTGCATCCCTCAGGAGTGCAGTGGGCTAACCTCCTTGGTGGGTGTTAGCAGTACAACGGCTCTCTAGCAAATATCCTGAGCCTGCTATTTCTATTCTAATAGGGACATGGAGAGTTTGTGTAGATTTATTAATTGATACAGGACCAGAGATGTCAGTAATTAGTAGTAAAACTGATAAGGACCTGAATATAAAACCTGGTAGCTATAAAATTAAATTTACAGGAATCAATGGAGTAATAAGAGACCGCCCCAGAGCAAAAATCAAGTCTGTCTCACAGGAGGGAGTCCAGAATTCTCCCAGTCCAGAATTATTACTGTTAGGCAATACTCCCTACAAGCAGCCATGCATTTGGGCAGTTGACTTACTTGGAAAAAAAGATACTATAATTTGTGTATATTCTCCTTTATAACTCTCCTGTCTGGCCAGTGAAAAAGCCAGTCAGTGGCAGCTTACAGACGATTTTAGGTGACTGAATACCAATACCAACCCTTTAACTGTCACTATGCCAGTAACTGTGGACAGATAGGAAAAGGACATAACAGCTTACGCTGAATGGGTAAAGGCAACTGGCACCTTTTGTCTATGGGCCCTCCTGAAGGAATCTCGTGTTTAGAATCCATTCATCAAAATTATTATTTCATAATCTCAACCACTTGCTGTGCCAAGAGTGATGATGGGATAATGGTACTCGAATGCCACCCTGTTATTGAAAGTACTCTGAATCAATGCTCACAATTTTCCCTTCTGTAGCTGCCTTTAGCAGGCTGAAGGGTATGGCCAGCAGCTAGCCCTGTCGTGTTAGAATCTGAAGCAAGTTTTATAGGCAGAGAACACTTAGTCCTGGTGCCTCTGCTGACTCAAGGATGTTGGCATTTGTCTCTGGCGGTTTTCCCCATCTCTTAAAAGGACAGCAGTAGTTGTCCCAGGCAGGCAGAACCCTGGGGGATTACCCACAGGCTGCAGTCTAACCAAGGACTCTGTTTAAAAGAAATTGTACATTTCCACGGTGACAATGAAAACCTCTGAGCAGGTGAAAAGCTAAAAGACATCTATAAAAGAAATATTAAAAATGTGTTGTCAGGGCCTGGCGAGTGCAGGCAGCAGCTAGAGCGCCCTGTAAGCAGGGCTGTGCGGCCTCCTTGGCCGCTGCTTTGCCTGCCCAGCTTGCTTTGCCCAGGGTGCCCACCTCCGAGCCCAACCCCATCACTGTCTGGACCTCTGCTCTGCGCTGCTTTGGTGAGACCCGCTGAAGAGGGAGGGTTTGGCAGAAGTGGGGTATCCGTGGGCAGCTGGCTGGTGGCCTGCGGAGCAGGGGGTCCCCCCCGTCCTTCAGGCGGAGGAGTTGGCGCTTCCGCAGCCTCCTTCTTCCTTCTTTGGCTGACCAGCCAGTGGCAAACAAAGTGAGCAAGCAGGAAAGCAGGCAAGTGAGCAAGAAAAAGGCATCGATAGCGTGGAACAGCGAGGCAAGAGTGAGGGAGAAGAGGAGCAGCGTCGGGCTGAAGCACAAGCGCAAGAAAGGCACTAACTTGGGTTGCCTCCTCAGGAAGCTGAAGTCCTCTCTATGGGATAGAATGGCTATTTTTGGAGGGAAAGCCCAAGGTAATTTAGGTGAAGGAAAATAAAGAAAAATTACCTTTTTGAAAGGGTGGGTGTGGGGTAAATGAGGTTACCTCAGAAAAGTTTGAGGCAGCTTCTGCGGGACAGAATGAACATTTTGGAGGGAAAAGCTGAGGTAATTTAGGTGAAACACAATGACTTTTCTTGGAGGGGTGAATGTGGGGGTTACCTTGAAAAGATGTGAGGTCATCTCTGGGGAAGAGAATGAACAGTTTGGAGGGAAAAAGTGAGCTGAGCTAAGGGGAACAGAGGTGAGTTTTGACCCAAAAGCAGAGGTAATTTATTAGGGGAAAGAAAACTGAAAAAAAAAGGCATTATTTTAAGTGGCTTAACTGTGACGTCCTCCTTCATTCCTTGGCAGTAGCCATCTGTGAAGCTGAAGTATAGGCAGCTATTTCATGGAATGGGGAGACCATTTTCTGCCTCAATTCAGCAGCCAAAACAATTGGCATTTTCAAGCGTAGACTCTCCTGGTTAGTACTCCATGGGAATAGTAGAGGATTACATTTGGCATTTTATGCAACCAACTACTTAGTTCATTTAATGGGACAGAGCTGTAAGACCAGCAGAAGACCACTAGTGAAATCAGTATCTGTCATTCAGAGAATAGGTGCATTACCATGACGTCTGATGGAAGGATGTGTCTGTCTTTATTGTACCACATTTACTAACAATACTTTGTCTCATTTAACCAATAGCTCCACATGGCCTCCTGTGATTTAGTTCTGAGCTTAACATACCCTCTGTTAGACATACTCTATGAGCCAGTAGTCATGGTGTCTGGAGCACTGATCTTCCAGCAGGAGGTCGACAATATCAGTGTATATTGGAACTATTGCCTTATTGTCCTCTGGAGGAAACAATTTCTTGCCTCTGCTTTGTGGGAATGAATGAGAAGAGAACTGGATGAGCCATGGCAACAGCCCACAACAGGAACTGTCAGTGACAAGGATGTCATGCCAGACAGTGTCAAAATGCTATTGTAAATAGTATGTAAAATGGTATTTTTATCAGCCTTTTTTTTCCCACCACATGGTTTACTGAGTTTTGATTAAATTAGCAGTATTTGTCTATTTCTTAAATGCTTTAATTTCTTTTTTGTTTTTTTTTTTTTTTTTTGTTGTTGTTTTGTTTTATTTTTGCAATGCTGTCACAGAAAGATGTGGTTTATGCATAACCTACAGAAGAAATCCTTCCCATGACTTTTTTATTAAAACATACTAAAGTGGGTGTGAGGCACACAGTCCATACGCCTGAATTTTCTTCATATCTTCAGTTGTGCATGCTCATAGGGAGAGCCCCAAGAGTTTCATGTCTATTCCTCCAATGTTTAAATATCATAGGAGGTCATACAAAGTAGTTGGACCAGCTGTTTTAATAATTTCAGTGCTCTCAATTAGCAAAACAAAGATGCTTACTTAATTTTTTAAAGAATTTAGTACTCCGTAGCATTGGTGTATTTTTAGGTTTTAAATTGTTTCATTGCTACATGATAACTTTTTTTTTTTTTTTGATAACTTGCTTTTGTTTTCTTGCCTCTCCTGCCTTGTCCTTTAGAAGCTTCTTACTTGTGAATGGAGACATGAGCTGTTAAGATGTACAGCATAGCAGTTCTCTCCTTTCTCACTGTAATAATATAGTTTAACATCCATTTGAAGTGCATAATATTAAATCTCAATTTATCTCTCTTCTATAGTCAGAAAAGCACCTATGCTATCAAAATTATCATTCCTCTCCTAAAGGGCAGTACTTACTCAGCAGCTTCTCCTCGTGGTGCTTTGCTCAAGTCCTGAAGATTGTGGTGCAGCAACAAGATAATTTCTGTCAACCTTATATACTCCTATATATATCCTTCCCTAATTTTTCCGCATGTGTGTCAGTATTACATCCTTACACTGCATTCTCAGTCCTCATACTACAAAGCACTTTCACTTCCCTCCCTCTTCAGCTCATACCCAGCAATGACACTCAACAATCATTTCTTAAAGCTGACTGTAGTGATCTTGAAAATATGAGGCTACCTTAACTCAGCTGTTTAATAATAGATAAAGAACAGGTACATACCTTTCCTATAAGCTTTTCTGAAGCCCATACTTATGTTCCTCTTTCAACACACCTTGGATACATCAGCTGTCCTCTCTTACACTGCACTTGAAATAGAGTTGTACCAGATTCTGCTCCAACATGGTTCTCTTTACAGTAAAATCCAACATAATCCCCATGGTAGAAATAAACCTGATTCTTATAGAACCCTTGCAGCAGCACATTATTTTTCTCCATTTCAGTTTTTGACAATAGACATGGTTCTAAAGAAGAGATACTTAGCGTTAACAAATCTGGTTTTTAAATAGTATCATCCTGATTAGTCTACAGTAAAACCGCAAATTATTTCCCATTCTCTTAATATATTCTTCATGAAACCACTGAATTTTTGGATACCACAGGCATATCATATTTAAGAAAGAAAACCAGTCAGACCAGCTTACTTTCATCTCTAAACTCAAATAGTTGTACTTTATAAATGGAACATTATGAACTGAAATTTAAGATCCCAACTTCATTTTTTTTTCAGTTAGAGAGAGTGGGGGTTTGTCTGCCTGGAGAAGACAGGGCTCTGGGAGATCATATTGCAGCTTTTCAGTTCCTTAAGAAGGATTGTATGAAAGATGGAGACAATATTTTTATCAGGGCCTGTAGCAGTAGGATAAAGGGTGATGGTTTTAAACTAAAAGTGTGGATATTTACCCTAGATACAAGGAAGACATTTTTACAATGAGGGTGGTAAAATGCTGGCACAGGTTGCCCAGAGAGGTGGTAGATGCCCTGGCCCTGGAAACATTCAAGGTCAGGTTGGATGGGGCTCTGAGCAACCTGCTTTACTTGCAGATGTCCCTGGTCCCTGCAGGGGGGTTGGACTGGATGACCTTTATATAATTCATAGAACCATGGAATAGTTTGGAAGGGACTTTTAGAGAAATAAGTGATTTATCTTACCACACCTACCTATACAAACTGGTGGTGAAGTCCACTGTCCTCCAGAACAGTAAATTCTCTCAGATCCTTGCAAAAAATGATAATCAGAGCAACTATATTGAACTGAAGAACCACTGTCATACTCGGTTAAGGGTGGGAGAGTAAGCGCTCCATTCATAATAGAAGGAGGAGATTCACATTTTTCTGTAGGAACTGGAATAACATTAAAAATACTTGAGAAATTCAACCTAAGACACTAACAAATCAGCAGCTGCAAATGCCTGTCAACACTAGATATTGATCAGCTCTCAGTGTATTTTATTACTCTTTCATTATGTCTCATAAGAATGCAATCTCCTGCTTAATTCTACCCATAAGAAATCCCTTGTGTGCACATAATGATGTACTGCTGTTTTGCTACAGAGCTTTGAGTTCTAATTCTTGGGGAAAAGCTCCTCCTTCTGTTCTACAACCTTCCACAGCAAAGGACGTTCTACTGTTTGTCCATGCTTGGACATATTTAGCAATACAGCAGTCCTGTGCAAGGATATCTGTGCATATCTCTAGCATTGAATCCTAAATATCTATTGTTTAAAACAGATTCTAGGCCTATACTGCCAAAGCAAATAGTTTTTAAATAGGTCTGAGATTGGTTAATTAAAAAAGTAATAAAAAAAAGAAGTATTGTTTTACCTTGCATAATGCATTTTGGATATTTTAGTCTGCCGTGGTTACACTGTGTCCTTCCAGGAGAGGGAAGGTTAGCTTGGATAAAATTGTATCCCTTTTTACATTGAAACTCGATGAGATCACCATGTAAGAAAATTAATTCTTCCTGTTTCCATTTCAACTCTATGTTGTTGCTGTTCATATCAGTTTCACTAAGAGTGCATGGTTCTAGGAAATAAAAGCATACTTCAAGAAAAAGCAAATTTAAGTGATTTTTTTAGCTCCCTTCTGCAGGAGTCAAGAAAGAAAAATCTAAGTGAATAGTTGTAAAGTGTTTTTGTATATTCAAGAAGAAGAACTACAGCTTCGTTAAAAAAAAATAGGTGA
This sequence comes from Chloroceryle amazona, assembly GCA_027560015.1. Taxonomy (NCBI): domain Eukaryota; kingdom Metazoa; phylum Chordata; class Aves; order Coraciiformes; family Cerylidae; genus Chloroceryle; species Chloroceryle amazona. Next base: position 7,965 of record JANHFX010026472.1, on the reverse strand, counting down.
AGTAATAGAAATAACATGGAAAAAAAAAAAGAACTAAAAAACCTAAAACTAAAGCAAAAGCATAAACTGGGAACAATAGATCACGTTGTCATTACATTTATTCCATATTAACTCAACTGTCCTAAAAGGCTTACCAAACCTCTCAGCCAAACCTGACAGGTTAATCTTTAAAGGACTTTGTTGAAAATTGTTAACCTAAGGAAGTGTTCTGATAACTGCCTGTGTGGTTTTTCCAGGGTATTCAGTGATGAGAAAAAAAAAAACAAACCACAAACAAAAACAAGAACAGTAAAGAACACAAAACTTCACAGAATATTTTTGGAAGATCCGTGATTGAAAAAGTTAATATTATTTTGGTTGTCATCAAACAGGTTTCTATGAATTCGTGTCAGCACCATGTCAGGTAGCCTAGTTTTTCTCCTAGATAATTAACTGCATGAATTTTTGAAACCACTGTTGAACTTCAATAAAGCTGGACAGAGGGACAGTTATTATCAAACTTCTGCAGGTACCATGAGTATCATTGCCTGACAGAGGCCCTTAAATGGTTTGCTGAAGGAAAGGCAGGGAGAAATGAGTTGTTATACACTCTGATGACAGCAACATAATGACAAATTGGAGTGGGTATTTTCCTGAAACTAAGTACAGCATGTGCTCTCTCATCTGGTCAGGTGAGGAGATGAGGGTTGAAAAGGTATCTCAGAAAACATTGAAAGGGTGATGTTCTTTAGATGCTTAGGAGAAAAATGACACATAGGATATGGGTTTACAATGTTTCATTGGTTTTGGTAATTTTGAGTATTCAGCTACAAGAATTCAATCCGAACAAGGTATATTTTATTAATTTAGAAAGAACTAACTGAAATTGAACTGGTTATTTATTTGCATTTTTACAGTAGAACACAAAGTGAGTCAATTTAATAAAGGATGCTAGTGAAAAATAATTATTTCATTACAATAAGGAAGGAAAGAACCAAACAACTCGTGCAGATCGTCAGAAGTAGTATTCCTGCTAGTACTTGTAAATTCCTAATGGGAGTTCTATATGTTGTTCTGAATGGCAAAAATAAGAGCAATATGGAAAAATCAGAAAGTCCAGAAATAAATGATAGCTATAAGGACATATAATAAAAACAAAGGCTGAAGATTTAAAAATGTAAGACCATTGTACTCCTTCTAAAAGTCACTTTGCCAATGACCGCAGTCATTCCTTCTAAACATATGTTGAAGGACAGGAAGAAATTCACTGAATAGAGAATATCAGAGAATATTACCTCCTACGTAACAGGGATAGCTATGTTCTAGAATTACTCTCAAACACAGAGGAATCTAATTAACTGTGTGTTTGTACTTGATTCTGGATCACCTTCATGTTTTTAGAATTTTTTTAAACTCAAATGAAGGAAAAAAGGTGGTCATGAAACTGTTAACTAAAGGTTCTTTCCAGTTTTACCTTTCTATATGATGTATGACACCATTTCATTTTTTTTTTCCTTACAACACTTACCTAAGCAAGTTGGTTGTTCTGTCCAGTTTCCTTGTTCACAGTAAACAGTACTCGGTCCATCCAAAACATGGTAACTTTGACAACCATATTCTATGGAGGAACCATTTTTGTAACTCGCCAATAATGGACCAAGAAGGACACCATTTTGAATCACAGGTGGAGAGGTACAGTCTTGCTGCATTTCTAATACCAGGTAGAGAGGTAGGAAATTAAATCTTTAAAATGATGTTAACACTGGCAAAAGTATCACACTCGTAATAGACTGAGGAAAAAAAATGCATTCAAATAAAATAAACCAATACTTCTTTTTCAAATTTTGTTTTCAGAAACTTTGCTGAATTGCAGACAGGCATTAAATTTCCCTCTACAATCTTCATCTATGCTTTTGACTCTTGCTGGCTTACACTCAGTATAGATCAATTCTTTTTCTGTGATGAGATGGTCATTTTTTTGTTGTTTGAAATGTTTAGCCCATGTGTGATTCAAAATAAATAAAAGAAACCACACTGGATCTATTAATCAAAGGATCAACAAAATACTTGTGAATTTACATGTTCAGACAACATTTACCTTCAGTCATTTTGTACTCTAGTACTTGCAATTTTATTTCTTACATTAACAAAAAAATAGGTTTATATTTGTAGTTTATAATCTCTAGAAAGAAACAATGGCAGTGTTTCATTAATTCAGACTGCTACATTGGCATCTGCAGCACATGCAAACATTTTCAAGAGTAAGGAAATGAACTACAGCAAAAGTAGAAAAAAAGTAGTCATAAAATGCCTATAATAATACTGGGGAGTTTTGAAGTCCCTTTTAAATAGAAAAGCAATGTTCACCTACTTATATCATCATTGCGATATGTTTTGCTTGCCCTTATGGCTGCATCTGCCTCGAGTGATGGTGGTGCCTCAGATTCCCAATTATCCATGGTTCCTATAACCACAGAAGAAACTTTGAACCAGTTTTCTCAGAAATAACTAACAAATACCAAAACAGACAGACACTGATGCATTGTAAGAATAAAATCGATATTCCAGGGGAGAACTACACAGTATGGATGCCAGTTGAATTCACCTACCTCATCCTATCTCTTTAATCTGTGAACAACATATTACCTGCAATGATGCAACACCTAAAATGCTTGAGAGGTAAACAGAGGGGGATATAAACAGTTCTGCAAACACGGAAACTGAGGCTCTTCAGAAAATCAAGGCATTGTTTTTTTCTGTTTAGTTGTCTTATCTTCACAAAAGTACTAACCAATACAAATAGGGGGTGATGTCCATTTTCCTTTTTCACACTGGATTTCTTCAGATCCTCTTATTTCAAAGGTACTTTGACACTGTATACGAACTTTGTCTCCATTATGATAGGTTCTTTTAAGAGCAATCATATGGGCATGAGGAGGAAGGGGTGGTGGAGGACATTTATTTTTTACATCTGAAAATAAAAAAATGCTTATTATTTTCTGACTAGTCAAAACCATGTACATGATTAATTTTACTATACAGCATGCAAAAGATGACATTTGTTGATCACAGAAAAGAAAAGTGATTTTACATTCAACAAATATAAAATAGAGGCATTATGCTATTGTACTGCTATAAATAAATCTGTAATCTTGGCACATAGACTTAATAAAATGTTTTGTAAAGGACTTCAAGAAGCAGAGATTTCCCACACCTTCCATTGATACAATGTTTAAAGCATCTTATGTGTTAATTATAATGCTACAGAAGCAGCAATAATTCATAGCCCACTCCTATCCCCAAATTAAGGTTGCAACTACTGTATCCTCCAAACTGGTATTAGGCCTTGTTTTCATTCTCCTGAGTGCTCACTCAATAAAAATTCCTGCTGTAGAATCAGATTAAATAAAGAACTGGGGTTCTAACACATGCCATTTAATTTGGAGATTCTAATGTCTTCCAAATGCTTCAGGTGCTGAATAAGTTCCCTGCACTGGTTGATTCCTGCTTCTCCAGAATACAACACACAAACAGCAGTAAGAGACAATATCGTTCTATTGTTAGTGTCTACTGAAAACTAATTCCAGTTATTATTGCCTTCTTCCCTCCTACATTGGGTCCATGCCCTTCAGCTAATACTTGATTTCTATGAATACAAAATAAAAATAGGCTTTTTTGTACCAGTTTGCATCCTAAATAAAGCCTTTCATGAAATAAGCTGTTAGTGTTTCACCAAGAATTTGACATAGTAGAACTATAAAAGTTACCTTCACATACTGGAGGGTCTGGATGCCAGCCAAAATAATAACATTGAATTAGGTCAAATTCACTGACAGAATAATTTTCCTCACAGAAAAAGTGAACTACATCTCCTTCTTCATAGCTTTTCTTCACAGGATAGAAACCACCATGTGCTATTGCACTCAAAGAGGAGCAAGTTGTTTCTAGGAAGAGAGCACACAGCAGTGAAAACCTGTTGAGGAAGGCTTCCCCCCACCCCAACATCTTATAAAACAAGCCTTTTTGCAAATTTTTGTTCATTTGTAGACTAAATCACATTTCAAATAAAATTATTTTCCAGCCCATTACATACTAGTGCAGTTTGGAGTAAGGGACCACCCATGTGCCAGACACACTGCTGCTTCTGTAGTACTTCCTCCTGCAGTATGATATCCCTCATCACATTGGTATTGCAGTGTTTCATTCAGTTGAAGCTCTTGTTGGGTTGTGAAGTAGCTGCCGTGATCTAAATTTGGTACTTGACAAGACTCTTAAATAAACAAAAAAATATGCATAATATTAATTGCTCTTTTAATTTCAAGTTATTAATCTAAAGTTTTTCTTAGGTACCCCTCAAAAGGGGTCATATCCAAGGAAAAATCTATGCAAATAATGAATAATTAAAAATGCAGTACTTAACACAAGTTTTCCTGTTATCATTTGGGCAAAAAGTTTGGATTGAAAGGAATTTTTTTATGAAAGAATGCGATTTTAGCTATACCAATTTCTTCTATGGATAATTTTATCTATAAAAATTCACAAAACTAGCAGCATGTGAAAACTGACACCGTCCTCCCATGCGATACAGCTGAGAACATACTTAAGTATACCTAAAGTGATAACCTGACATAGGCAGATTGGCCATAGAAGTATAGCAAGGACAAAAGAATTATAAGGATATAAAACAGATTATAAAGGAGAAAAACGCAGAATCCTACCAAATCTGTCAGTACAGCTTGGCTGTGAGGACCATCCTTCTGGCTGACATTGTACTGTATCTTCAATACCACCACTTGGAGTGTGGTAGCCTGGATTACATTTGTATTGCAGTTTTTCATGTATTTTGAAGTATATTTCTGTATCATAAAAAAAGCCATTTTCCAAAAGAGGCTTGTTACACTTTTCTAAATAAAAGAAGACAGTTTGATTAGGAAGAACTAATGGAACATTTTTGTTTTCTGATGAGAAAAAGAGGGGAGTTTTTAGCTATTCTGTTATTTTCTTGACCTATTAAAGAAAATCTACCACAGTGACCTAAAAATAAACCAATGGTCAGATGACAAGCAAGGAATCAAGAGCTAGGGAGGCTCTAGAGCATATACATCTGAGGGGAAGCTGTCTATTAGTTTTCCAAAATAAGAAAACTGGGCACATTTCTTGGTATTCTTATAAAACCAAATCCAGTAAAAGCCCTTAAAATAAGTATTATTGTAAAAATACTCCATATATAAGTATTATTGTAAAAATACTCCATATATAAACATACTTAGTTTGTATACATAAAGCATTGATTTCACTTTGTTGTCCAGATTTAAACATTTATCCCTCATTATGCAGCTTCTGTTCCTGTACGTTCCAGGAAATCCAGCTAGAAAAATTTCCTGTTAGCAGCAATGATGACATTAAATTAATAAAGCTAACTCACTGTAACACTGTGGGACTGGAGACCATCCTTTTGCTGTACAAGTTATTCTTCCATCTTGAGTTCCAGCTTCAGTTGTATAACCAACCATACAAGAATAGGAAATTTTTTTTTCCTTAGGCATAGGGAAATAGTAACTTTTGAAATTATAATAGTACGGGGCAATCTTTCCATTTTCTATATGTGGCAAATCACAAGGTTTATCTGCCAAAAGATAAATATATTTCTCAGTAAAATTATCAGGCCAGATATGAACCTTTTGGCATTAATTTGTTGAATATCAGTTGCATTGTTCAGACAAGATGAATGAAATTCTGAATAATTACAAGTATCAAGAATCTTCTAAGCATCGCTGAAATGAAGATATAAGCTGCAGAATAAAAGCAGGTATAATTGTATTAACAGAACTATCATCTGTGCAGTGAAACTTCCTAACATGAACTTGGATAAATTGATGCAGGACATTTATTTGACTCCTTATTGAGCCAAGATGTAAGCATGAGCACCCTTTGCTGCATGCATGTACTGATGCCTGCACTAAAATTCTGTTGCAACAGTGGCAGGATTAGCTATGCCAGAGCTCCGCAATTCAGCATGTTATCAGAAGAGTATGACAAACTGCCAGGAGGCAACACAGGAGTTAAACTTGCTGAAGGGAATTTAAGAACAGTCAGAGGAAATGAAAGAAGAGATGGAGGTTAAGGAAAGAACAAGCAGAACTGCAATTAAAAAAAAAAATGAAACTAGTAATAAGAGAAAAACCTTTAAAAGGAGTTGTGCTGAAAATTACATTGTTCGTTTTGGTTTGGCATTTTTTTTTTGTTAAACAAAGCAAAGCAAAACAAAGCAAACAACCAAAAAAAACCCAACAACCCTATGTTTTGATTCCTTGTAAAATTATCCTTTGGGTGTCAAACATTCTCTCCATGACATTACAAGGCAATCTAATCTAAAGAATTAAGTTTTGAAAACCAAATCACCACCTATAAATTTTGTTATAGTTGGGCAGAACTTCCCCACAAGTTGCACTGCTGCCTTCAGTCTACAAATATTAGAATCAAGATAACAAACTATTGCTCCTTCACTCAGTGTCACCAGAATTTACTGCATTTAATAGAATTTTCTGCATATTTAGTATTTTTATTAAATAGAAAGAAAGTGCTGGGATAATTTTAATAATTCCCATCCTCAAACAGCCACTTTTTTTTTAATTATTATTAAATACGGATGTGATAAAGAGGGTAAATAATATTTTTAAGTAATTAAAAGACACAAATGGTGGCTACTGACATACCTTTTGTTTACCTTTCCAAAGGGTATCAGTGTAATTTCAAGAGCTTTGCATAACCACAAAACTCTGAAAATGGAAGTAGTGGCAACAAATATGCTGGAGATAAATATACATTACCACATAAAAAAAAAATGCCATAAAAGGGACATCTTTTCAACTAATGGAGGTGTACGCCCATACACAGTTGACAACTTTATGAACTTGCAGTGCAAGTGGTATGCAAACTATATAAACCCCGGAATTTTAAGCAATGCTGAAAATAGGGATAAGAAGTGCAGAACCCCCCTAGACTACCTTCTGCAGGTTCCATTTCATACCCACTCTTTTGCTTTGTGTTAAAGCCAAAATACTTCAACCACCAAGACAATTCAATATATAAAATATTTTAATAGTACAAAATTCAATTTTGTAAGTGCCTCAAAACTGCTCAAACACATCTCAAAAAAAACTTTATCTGAATAGAATTCTGAAGCATTCAATATTACAGCTTTGACGCATAGATATCAAAGTGTAGCCCTGAGTTATAGCAACAACTGAATCTTGATAATCAGCCATCTCACAACAAAAATATATTTTAAAAGCTGTGATTCGTGTCTTTACCAAGAGTAGAGACATTGCACTGAAGTTACCTAGACTGCATGTCCTAGATTCAATGTACATTTACTAGCAACAGAATTCAGTGTATTTACCTTCTGCAAAGAGTTTGCCTGAATACATCAGAATTAGGAAGGAAAAACAGCTTTTAAATCTCAGCTTCATTACTCTCTCCATCGTTTCTACCTCCTGTGAAAACTCCAAAGTGTATTACTTTTGTAAATAATTAACAGGATTTTCAAAGGTATTTAGTGTTCATGGTATTTTGTAACAAGTTATGTCACTGAAAACACTATTTTCATTTATGTTAGTTCTCCAGATACTTGCAAAGTCCTGCTTCCATTTGGCATGCTTTAGACGGTAAAGAGGCCAGAATTTAACATTTTTTACAGTGAAACCAGGCAACAAGCACACGGGACAATTTAAACTAATCTCCCGAGTTCCATGTTTAAAGGGCATTCTGTTATCGCATTATTTACATTGGCTGAAATAGGAGGAAATAGAAAACTCCCCGTCCTCCAGCGTACCGCCATATAACCACTCAGTTACATTCTATATATCACTCCTGAAGGCTCTTACAATAAGGCCACAGCTACTATTATCTGTCTGATAGCTTTTGTTGTATACAGATAGTTTCTTGTAAAAGCAAAACAAAACAAATACACAGAACCTCATTAAC
>JANHFX010026471.1:0-12392 GCA_027560015.1 Chloroceryle amazona | reverse complement strand
CGCCAGGGGAGGTTTAGGTTGGATATCAGGAAGCACTTCCTTACAGAAAGGGTCATTAGACACTGGAATGGCCTGCCAGGGGAGGTGGTGGAGTTGCCATCCCTTGTGGTGTTTAAGGGAAGATTGGATGAGGCACTTGGTGACATGCTCTAGCTAGGTGGTGGGGTGTCAGGTCTTAGGCTGGACTTGATCTCAAAGGTCTATTCCAGCCTCTGATAATTCTGTGATAATTCTGTGTAAATGCTTTATGTAAAATGCTCCAAAACATGTCAGCTGAGTTCTATGTAGAAATGAAATAGCAGCAGCAGAGGTGATGTTTTAATGACTACTCAGAGTTGCTACAACTGACCCTGGTCAAATTCGGTGTAAAAGAGAAAGTGTCCTGACACTTATATACAGGAAGCAATCAAACTTTTAGATCATACTGAAGACTCGTGCCTACTTCAGAGCACCTCCCCAAAGAGGGCGACTTAGAATTCACTATTAAAACCAGACTTTTCTTAGCAGAAAATCAGAGGGCGTCGCAACCATAAAAGCTATGCCAAAAAAACAAACCAAACAAAAAACAAACAAACCAAGCAAGCAACAAAACCTAGAGATGATCATTTAAACCGAACAAGTAAATGGGAGCTGTTCATGGAAGTTGAGAAGATGGACAAGACTTCTTTTGCTAAATTGAGGAATGTGACAACACCACATGCGTAACGTGTACATCAGTACCCAACTGATGGTGTTACAGTAACATTAAATCCCCAGTCTTCCTTATTGTACACCAAGATCCTCAATACACCACACTGCCCACACCAGGGACAAGCACAGGATGGATTTTTATCTGCATCTCCTTTATGATACTTATTTCCCTTCTAAATCACAGGATTAAAACTATTTTAAATGTAGATGGGAGGGGATATATAATGCTAACATTTACGCAGGTTTTAATTATTATATCATGGTTTTTAGTCATCTCTTACAGGAAAGAAAGGGGCATATGAAATCCACACAGCTACCTCTAAACACAAAAGGATTTAAAGCAACTTTCTTAAGAGAAGCTTCTCTGACAGACACTTCTCATGGTAAGGATGTTGCATTCTATAACTAAGATTATCAAGCTCCTAAATTGATGAACATCCATTACACTTTTGTAATAGTTGAGGAACATAGGTGCTATCAGTACTCTGAGAAACAGTCTTCCTGACAGACAAAAGAAGTTCCATACTTTAAATCTCCCACAAAACACAAAGGTAAGCAATATCCAGGCTCTTTAAATGAAGAAAACAATGAGCTGTGCTTGGCAGCAATTAACTCATAGCATCCTAATCTCAAAGGACACTGCATAATGCTGCAGAATACATGGGTATTCCTGCCAGACCAAAACTGCACATGGATTTCTGCATGACAGCAGCTGCACTGCTTCCAATTCCCAACCTACATCAGGTAGATAAACAGTCAAAGCACTTAAAGGTCTTAATCTGCATCTTTGTCAGAAATTAAAACCACTATGTGCAATCTAAGCAACACTATATGCATCAGTAGATGAAAAAATTGCTAGAATTGGTGCATGTCACTTCTGCAGACTGCTAGTGAAGGCAGATGAGTGCCTCCCAAAGGGGAATATATTTTCCCCACCTTAAGAAGAAACAGACACGTACACTTCTGTGTGTTGACATTGGGATGGGAAGCATCTGGAAATCCAGATCTCTTCTCCAAATCCTCCCCTCAGGAGCAGCATCTCTTAAACTGAGCCTGCACCAGGTTCATCTGTTCCCAAACTGCACAACAAAAAATGTGAGACATGGCCAAGCTACAGCCACAGCACAGCTGAGTTATGGGAAAAACTCTAAGGAAATAAATAAATAATTAAAGTAAGACCAAGGTGAGGAAGGCTGGCATACCTTTAAAAACAGCTGAGACACACCAACATCCTCTCCACATTTCACTCCCCCATATCTGAAAAGTAGTGTGACATGATGGTCTTCTATTGCCTGAGACACATCCTCCTCTATCCTACCTCCTTGGCTGATCACAGAGGAAAGAGAAAACAATCAGATGAGTCACTGCTGGAAATCTGGAGGGCTGGATAACATCTAACCAATCTATGAACCAGACACAGGAAACCGAACTACTGACAGCCTCCCGACTGCATCTGCTGAGACACTAGAAAATGCTGCTCCAGCCTTACACTCTATTACCATGACCAGTAGATACGGTTCTTACAAGGGATGTGCCCACATGCAAAGCTCAAATCTTGTTGCCAAAATGTGCATGTTAAGTATTATGGTTTTTGACAAAACTACTATACTGAGAGCCAGGCACGATTTAATAGCATTATTCTTCTTAACTATGGTATAGCAAATTAAAAAAGAACATTTACCTTTTTACTGCAATTTTCAAGGGGATACAGTTTTCACAAGGAAAGACCAAAGATTCTGTTGAAAAATGGAATGCCACAAGATTTAGTTGCCACAGTCTTAATTCTTAGCTGGGGACGTAGGAAAGGGAAGAAAACAGTAAAGGAACCAAGGGCACACACATACATGCATTTTTGAGGCAGGTCTAACAGTAGGCTTCCATGCCCCATGGTAGGTAAAACAGATGAGATACTGATTTTACAAACATGTAAGTGAAAAAATTAAAATGAATGCAGTAACATATCTAGAGATTTAGAACAATCTGAAGACTGTATTCTCCCAGTTTTTCAAATGGCCAAAATGCAAAACAAATGCAAAACCCCTCAGATTTGAAAAGCCAGCATGTTCTACAAAATTTCATAATTTAAATACTTACCGGGTAAGAAATTCACTCCCAGTAAGAAGGAAAAAACAGTTATTTACAAATAACCTTAGGTGCACATTTCTCCTCTTCCCTTTTCAAGCCTCTCTCCTCTGTCATTTATCCACAGTGCACAGCTCCCAACCTCATCCACCGACACCTGACATGCAGAACTTCCTGGAGTCTTTAACGATGCTCTCAAATGAGATTACAGACCATGTCTGTGAGACCTACCCCAACGTCACAGAGGGCTTTTGGATTTTATCAGATGCATGAAAGCTGGGTCATTACTGAGCAACCCAGTCTGTGCATTGTAATGGGAATTTGGCTTTGAAAAAATTGGTCGTGTAAGTTGACAGCACGTAAGACTCGTAGCTGTGAAGCAATATCTTCCTGAATAATCATCAAGTCAATGTTTGTTATATCAGGGTTGGTGGCTTTTTTTCGCCTCCCAGCATCAGACAAATGTCTGTGAAAGATATCCATCTGTACCTGGAGCTCATGGCTCCATCCTCACCCCATTTTCATTCAGTCCACATAAGAGCAACTACACACAACCTTTTTTATGAATGCCAACAACTCACAACACAGATGCCCACCTGACATTTAAAAAATGAAAAAAAAAAAAAAGGTGAGATCTTTGTAGCTGGTTAAGGCAGATGATGTCACCTTGTTACAACCCTTCTATTTGCAAAAGAACCTGCAATCAAGTGTCTGGCTCACTTTTTGCTCAAGATTACATTTCAGGTACGTGAAAAAAGGTACATTTTATCAGCAGTACCCTTCAAGCAAACGGAGCCCAGTGACACAATGAAGAGGAGAGATTTTTCCTAGAGTGGAAATGCAGCAATACCTCATCCTCAGCTTTATCTGACCTAAAATAATATACAAAGAAGCATTTCAAGGCAATGCAACAGCTGTTGCTACAAAACGACCCATCTCCATAGTGTCAAATCTGGATTTTAATTTTAATTCCTTTTAGAATCATAGAATAGCTTCAGCTGGAAGAGACCTTCTGCAAAGCCACATTCACATCTGGCTTCGTTTGCTTCCATTCCTTACCATGTTGTGATTTACTAGCTGACACGGTCACCTGACCACATAGAAAGTCTCAGATCAAATTCCACAAACTAGATTTTTCAAATTCCTTTGTGAAGGACAAAATAATAAATAAATGAGAAATAGAGGGACCAATAAAGTACTTACAGGAAAGAATTTGCAAATAATACTGGAGATTAGATTTGGGATTAGATTGCCCAAAGGGCAGGTGATGATCCCTGCAGAACTGCTAGGCTTGATGGCCCAACACCTCCGAAGGACCATCTCCCAGCCAACGAAACTCCAGCAAGACGGAAGGCCTGCTTCTGCCATAGCAGAAGTCAGTGTATAAGCATATCAAATACTTTCAAATGCTTTGGCCCAGAAACTCCTGGCAGAGTTTATATTTAAAACAGCTCCAACTGCATAAGGCTTATAAAATTCATCCTGAAGAAGTTAGTTATGGCTGGAAGCCAGACTCCGTAATTCAGGTGTCTAGCTTCTATGTCAACCCCAGGCATCTAACAAATGGCTCCCAAGACATTTAAGGAAGAGAAGGCAGGCAATGAGCAGAAGTAGGTGGCTTGAGAAGCCTCCAGAGAAAGAAATGGCTTTTCTAAATTCAGGTGTCTGCCTGGCTTCATCCCACTAGATTGGCTGCAACCCAACACTGAGCTGCCACCAAAAGGCTAACTCCACCAATAGAACCTCTTCCCTGGCATGAGCACTGGTGCCCATCTCACCTTCAGCACCCAAGAGAGTACCAAATACTGCAAAACATACCAAGTTTCCATCATCAGGTGAACTCCCTGAACCAAATCACCTGAGGGTCAGACAAATGCCACTGCCACCACAAAAGGGAGCAGGAGAAGTACATACCAATCACAGAAGTTGCAATGACACCTTGCTGTGGTAATGTGTTGGCACTAACCAAAACCACATTTTTGTGGTATGTGCCCTAGGAGGGCAGCTTCACCCAACCAAAAGTTTTCACTGTCTGTCCTAATCGAATTGATCCCAGTACAGATATCCCTTTAAATCTGTGTTACATGACAATTATCTTGACTTTTCCTGGCCAACATAGTAATAAGTATTTCCCAAAGTTAGCATATCAAATTTCTTTTCTAATAGTAGTGACTGAAAGCTGAATTATGTCCAGAAACAAAAGTTAGAACTTTCACATGAGCTGCTGCCGCAAAAAATGTGCCAACACACCCAGTACTGGCAAGAAAATAATAAAGCAAGTCCTATAATCCTCATGCCCTTCTAAAATAATCCCAGATGTTTTGTACCACAAATGCAAAACACTGCTGAAATTGAGTTTCTCTATTCGGTGTAACACAAATTAAAGTTTTACAGATAAATATTCAACTGGAAGCTAGCACACCATGATCAGATCCATACATCTTTCTTTTCATTGGAAAAATAAAAATTTAGCACTATTCATAAAATGCTAAATTTAAAACTGCTTGCAAAAGCTCACAGCATGAGGAACCAAATAATCTATTTTAAAGTAGTTTATTCACTACAGTCTTTCAAAGTTAAGATTTTCACTTGAATTGACAGTTATGTGAAAAACAAAAGAACCACAACACTCCTCCTAAGGTAATTTGGATAACAAGTTAGGTGTGCCAAGCACACCTTAGACCAGCAGCAGCATTTCCAGTATGCTGCGTCTGCGAGCACGTGCTGTTTTTCATTAAATTGCTGAAGCTGGAAAGCCAACTTAAAAAGTGATAGTTAAGAGTAATATTGGTCTTGTTAAGCAGAGAAGGTCAGGTTGTTTTGATTTATTGTTTATTATTTTTTATATTAAAAAAAAGAAAAAAGACAAAAAGATCCCCAAAACCCTAACTTTTTTTTAAAAAAAAGCTCCTCCAGGAGTGGATAAAGGAACTTTAAAGAGGAGTGGCAGGTACAAAAAAAAGCTGGACTACATGTCATTCTTACAACACAATGAAATCCAAGAGTTTTTCAAAGCTTGGCAAGGTCACCACTCTCTAATGTAATACACACAAGTGTTCATTAAAAACTTCAAAATTTGGACCAAATAAAAAAAAAGCATCTGACAAAGAAAAGGTGCTAAAATGGAGTCCATAGTAGTGGGGGGTAGGGGAAAGACTGCTAAACAAGAAAATCATCATCTCGCATCCTCCACAAACTATGGGTGGAAAATAATGCATGACCTCACAGAGCTGAAGAAAGGATTGGGGGACAGTTCAAAACACAAAGAAACAAAAGGACAGGAAAAAAAGAACAAAAGTAACACCATGACTAACTGTAGCTGGTAACCACAAAATGCAGAACAGAAAAAAACAAAAGTCCGGTCAGAATTGTCTGTAGATTCCTTTAAGCTGCAATGCATTTCCCCAGTATAGAAGACATATGCATTCCTATAGTCAACAAGTTAGTTCTTCCTCTAAAAGTGCCTGCAGATACTGCTTTCATGCAAAATTTTAAAACAATGCTCAAAACTACAAAGAGAAATTGTCCACTGAGGAAACTACACTGGAAACTCAGCTCAAAGCTAAACACACACATCACACAGGGCTGCATGAAGACAGACTTCAAGCATCTCTGAAAAATCTAAATACAGACTTAACTTGAAAATATATAAATCCACGTTACAGAAGCTGGTAATTTTTTTTAGTCTCAAGTGAAAAAAAAAAAAAAATCAGACCCATTTTCCTCTCAAATGCATCAGCATCACCAAATACACCATAGATCCCGTCCCCGAGGTCCAGAAGGAAGAGGACAACATGGGAACAAAGAATAATATTCATACAGATAAAACTGTTACTGTCACTGTCTCCCTCTAAAACGCTATTACCACAGTTCTTTCATCAACTGCAGTCAGTGCAGAACACTATTTCTAGGATTTGCATTCCGACCACATTTACTTAACAGGATGTACATTTATGTATCAATTCATACTTATATATTAATTGGATACACTCAGATTTACTCCATGCAAGAGCTCACTGCCAAGAATCCATACACAATAAGGAAATACGGTTGCATCCACCTAAAGGAGGGTTAAATATATCCCTCATGTGGACTTGAGTCAGGACTTTGGCAGCCATGCTGCAAGAAGCTCTCCAGAAACCAGCCCACCCAGGTTTTATGACTTGACAGAATTACCCAGTATTAGACGCGGATTAGGCAACACAATATATAAATGTTCCTTTTTCATTCACACATTCTTCATTTTGACACCATCCAGGACATTGACTGGCTCTCTACACACTATCTAACAATATCTTACTCAAAACCAAGAAAAAAATCTTTTCATAATGATTACTTGAACTGAAGTAAAGGTATCTACAAGAAGAGGATTTGAGAAGTAAGATGAGTCTTCTATCTCTACAGTTATTCTTCCCATCTGCTGTACCAGACTGTATGCATTAGATTCATGCTTGGGGGAAAAACAAAACAAAATAATCACTGAGGTAACATCTTTATGCAAATACAGGGAAAACATCGCTGCTAGACCTCTTGCTGCATTTGCAGAAGCCATAAAAATATACAGTAGAAATGCAGGCTTTGAATAGTTTCAACAAATAGAAACATTTGGTGACCACATGTCAGAGACCATTCACTGGATTTGACTGTTGGTCCAAACCAAAAGATTTCGATAAGTGGTCCTGGATCTTGAGTTTCACCCTCAAGCTGACTCTTTCTACCAACTTACTCTAAAAATCTGCTTTTTTAATCTTCTGAATGGGCAGATGGAGGTGAGGGAACGTGTCTGTACATATACACACTTTTTTTCCCTGGAAAAAGACAAAAACAAAAGCCTCCAAATAATTTTCCAACATCTAAAATGTTACATATACTTCTAAGTCACAAAGGAAGATATTTTTGGACTCTGAAAAGCACACTATAATGCAGCAATAAATGATGCTGTTAGCACACACAACCACATTCAGATAAATTAGGCTATTTCACTATCTATTTAATGGTCATGGCAGACAGGAGCAGCAAAAGTATTTTTAGTGGCCATTCAGACATGCTGGGGTCTCTTCCTCTAACACTGCCTATCAAAAATTATAAAAAAAATATCTTGCTACAGAAATCCTAATGGTGGAACACCTCTCTCCATCGACAAAGGGTAGTATCAGCACTGGAAAGGACTTGTGCTCTGCTGCAGAGTCCCTGCATGACAAACAGTCCCAGGACTGCTTGTGACTCTGAAATGTAAGCTTTTGATGACAGTATCAGATTAATTTAGTATTTCTCAGAACATTTGACTTTAACAACTCTAGATCAGTTACTAGGGGAAGAAATTCAGCTCCCAAGAGGCCTTGCAATAGCTTGCAATATTAAGAGTTACTTGGCCCAACACCTATTTTTCACTTCAGTGGATTTGGTGAGGTTGCACCATGTGCTTTCCTACAGCTCTGCTGCTTCACTCCAACAATTCATTCAGGCACACGCTCACTGCTCACCCTCCCCCCCCCCGGATCATTCAACTGTGCATTCAACTACTCGGGGTGTGGGGGGGAATAAAAATTCAAGCGTTGTTTGCCTCAGGGCACTCAAACTAAAGATTTACAGACATTGTGGGTCAGGTTTCAGGTTGCTTTAGCAAACAATTTCAAACTATAGACATTCACCTGAAAATTAGGGTTCATTTAAGATGGAGAACAGGAGTTGGCAGTCGAGATGTTTTACAAGAAAACAGCACACACTCTTCTTTCCTTTTGAACATCTAGAGGGGCATCATCCTAAAATGGTGAAGGGGGCTTTGGGGGAAAGAGACCATGTCTCCCCTTCATTCACAAGGATGAACTTCATGGTGGACTGCAGAGGGGAAGAGGCAGACTGACTGCCCTCCCACATCTTGAAGCAGGAAAACAGACTCGGCAGTCTGGGATATTTAATAGCTAGGGGAAGAATGCTTTGGTTTGGAGTAACAGCTTTTGGCTTGCTTAAGTTATAATATGGAGCAGAACACAGTAAAACAATTTTAACCCAACTATTTCTAGCTTTGGCAGACACAGAAATAGCTTGTCCAAGGTAGAGCCGAGTTGTGGTGTTTCAGTGTTTTAATCTGGCCTCAGCAGGCACCACCTGCCCGGCTGAGGTGCTGAGTAAAGGCTGAGTTGCCCATAAGTTTGACCAGCACCAGTCGTTACAGGCAGAGCTCAGAAAACTCCAAAAGTTCCAAATACAAGAACCCAACACCACTGACTAGTACTGAGTTCTGGATAAGGGACACCACACCTAAGAAGAGCTTGAGTTTTGCACAGAAAAAAACAAATCACTGCTCTTCCAACAAAAGAAGTAGATGTCCTTGGCAGTCAGCTCTCCCAGAGACTAACCATCTCCAGCTAAAGTAATTGATACCGAGACAAGCAACATTATCTCCCCTTCCAGTTCACCACATCACACAAAACACAACAGGTTGAAGGCTACACTTGAAGAGGTCTTTGCACTGTTAAGACTACAGACCTGTTTAGTCTGCATTACCATAAACTATGCCTCAACATGAATCTGAATTAAAGAACAAACTCTTTCATTAGCCCACACCAGGTATCAGGTGCATTTTTTTGTTGTTGTTATTGCACTTAATCGAATAGTTAGGTATTGGCTGGGTTGTTTGTTATTTTTTTTTCTGTTTGTTTGTTTTGTTTTTTTATAGTGTAAGAACCAAGTTAAAATGTTTGAGTTCATACCAGTCAGCAGCTGCTGTACAACATGGAGACTCCAGCTGAGAACAGGCAGAAGAGGGACCTGACCAGGACACAGTTGTCTCTCACAAAAAGCTTCAAGAACAGATGGGATGAAAAAAATGTTGATGCTCTGGGATAGTTTTTCTTTCCCTCTCAAGATCTGGCAAATACATCTGCTCATTCCCATTACAAAAAGCCCTCAGCTTCAAGGTTTGAGCTCAGGTCTTCTTAAGTCGTGGGTTTTTTAAATCTCAGAGTCCAAAACACTCTATATTTCATACAGAAATATGTTAACACAGATTGCATTACCAAAGGGAAACAGCAACAGTTTACAAAGAGATTTTTGCTTGTTATTTTATATATATATATATATATAGTAGCTAGTGTTTGTATGCTTTCATCATCTTCTAATGTTAGGGGGAAGCTGGCACACACCATCTTACCAAAACATAGCAACTTCAAGTTCATAAATATTTGGAAATCTGCCTCATCTTCAAAAATAATTGCTTACTCATTAGGACTCACCAAGCTTCACTCTCAATCCTGTGTACACCACTGCACCAAGATTCATAAAACCTTTGGACATGTCTCATTACTCTAAAAATAACTTTACTCTTCTCATACTAAAGCAGAAACTGTTGGTGTTGGTCTTGGCTTTTTAATCTATCTAGATTTAAAGAGTAGAGAAACACAACAGACTCTCTGAAACACAAACCTCATTGCATATAGGGAAATAAGTATTTCCCTTTTCCTTCAATGTTAGGGAATTCTTATCCTGTTTATCAATACCTTTCAGGTCTGTAAGTTACTCAATTTACAATAAAACATTTATCCAGAAGGCAAGTTTAAAAGCTGCTTGAAGATGAGAACAGCTTCCACATATCAGAAACAAAGTATAGGCACATAAATTAGATGGGGAAGGCGGGAAGCTGAACATATGTTTTTTACAGCACACAGGCAGGGCACACTTTCCACTCACATCACTTTGCTAGTGCTCCCATGTGCTGCTGGCAGGAAAAGAGGAAACCTTTTGTAGCAATGGTACAACCAGCCAGTATCAAATGAAAACCGGCAATAATTAAAACACACACCCCAACCCTTAAAATAGGATTTTCAAAGGCAACGTTATATCCTTATATGACAGGATATATACACACACACCTTAATGAAACTATTTAAGGTAAGCTTTGCCAATTTAAAGAACTCAATGTAAGAAATGTACAAGTGAGAGAGGAATGCTTTAATTACCTGAACTCACAACTAGCTCTTACACAACTAACACTTGGGAAAGCCAGGACTGCTTTAATCACTTACATTCATGGATGGCACTTACAAAATTGACACTTGTGGAAGTCATTTTTGATACCCCTGCCTCCGGTGCTCTCGGTTCAACATTCTCAATGAATCTTAAGCACTAGATGTCATTGTTTTACAGAGGAAACAAAGAAGCCTGGGCTCAGGTCTTGACAAGCTTACAAAGATGGGGGGTTAAAAGTAACAAACATCCTTCTTTCAATATTTACTTGTTTGAAAGTTACTGGAATAGCATTTCTGAAAACAGAAGTTTTGTCTCAAGTGAATGGGTGCAAAGACATAAGTTTAATATGTTCAAATACATATAAACCAGCACCTTAAAGTTCCACTTTAAAAAGCACACAGTGACTATAAGTGAGGCGGTTCAACACTCCAACATTGCTCAAATCTTCCTCTCACATTTGTAACCTTCCACACCAGCGGCCTCACCTACCCAGCCGCACGCTGCCCCGACTGTACTCTCACGGACACGCTCAGGTACCCCTACGGGCCAGCCCTGACCCCACGCCGTGAGCTTACCATGCTCCAGCGTGATTTTGTGTCACGACACACAGAAACACAGATGTTCACGTCAAGCGCTATGTGCCGTCAGACGTGCGTGTTTAAAAACAGGAAAGCAGAAAATTACTGTAATTTTAGGTTATTCTCTGCCCCGCACTCTTCTGAGAGAAGAAGGAGGAGTGCCTTTAATTCAGACTATCTCAGAGCAAGTTCTGGAGACGTAGCTTACAAGATGGCAAGAAATTAAAAGCCTTAATGACAAGAGGGCAGCCGTAGCAGCCTTTAATTTGGATTTTGTGGAGGGGGGCGTGGGCGATACTGCAAAGTCAAGACCTCTCTACAAGCTTTCACGATACCTTCTAAAAATAGCAACCCGCAGCTGCTGACAAAGAAACAAAAGTTTGGGAGCTGCGTCCCTGGAGCTCCTGCCCGACGACGGAGGCAGTTCCACAGCAGCGTCTTCCCCCCACTGCCGTGTGCAGGGTGCAGCGAGACCCCGGCCTGACGCGGGGGAACCGCTGTCCCCGGGGGGATGGGGCCGTGGGCGACAAGGGGGTGACACACAAAAGGACCGAGGGACGCCTCACCTCTACCCACCGCCGAGCTTCGGCAAACGCCGCCTGGCAGTCGCACTCTGCGTCCTCTCTCCCCTCCATGGTCGGCAGTAAGCGAACGAGCGAGAGGTGGAGGGGGGGGCGGCAGTGAGCAGCCGGTCCTGCGGCGAGGTGGGGGCGCGAGGACCAGCCGCTGTCATTCAGCTGCCTCCTTTTAACGCTCCCCGCACCGACTCCTCCCCCTCCTCCTCCTCCCCGCGGAGCTCCCCCTCCCGAGAGCCCGCTGGCGCTCAGCGACCGCAAGCATTTTAAAGAGTCGCCGGCTGTAAAGCAACGCCGCCCTCCTCCCCGCTCCCCGGGGGTAGCCGGACGCCCGGGCGGGGCTGCACCCCCGCGGCGGTGGCTCCGTCCCGCCGGGCCGCGGCGCCCCTCGTCCTCCCGCCCGGCGGAGGCCGCCCCCGGCGGCTCCCGCCCCGACGCATACCAGGAATAGCTGGGGACAATCGCACCTTTCAGGGCCGGCCACCTCCGCTCCGGCCCC
>JANHFX010026470.1:26218-37296 GCA_027560015.1 Chloroceryle amazona | reverse complement strand
GAGGGGTTTCCAAGCCCCCCGTGGTGCTGAGGGCCAGGGGTCAGTGGTGCCCTGGCAGTGCTTGGACTCCCTGAGCTCCAAGGTCTCTTCTGGCCAGAACCATTCCATGATCTTATGAGGTACGGAGGAGTCCTTTTGATCCCTTTCCACCCCTTGTAGTCCACATACTACAGAGCGTCCCTGGTTTATCAAGGTGTCTGTAGAGTCAGTCCCATACTTAATTCAAGGTTTCCCACTGTGGCCTCCTCGGCTTTGAGCTGCTCTGTTGAGCTCCCTCCTGACACCTCTCGCGTCCTCACCTCCTCCCGGTGCTAATTTATTAGCCAAGGCCTCCCCGTTTGCCCCAGCGCCCTCCCGCATTAGCCAAGTAATTTCTGTGCTGCTGAGCTGCAGTTTCCTCTTGGCTGATCCTGTTGATGCCGTTGTTGCTACTGTTTGAGGAAAATGTGCTGACTCGCTGAATTTTAACAGCTATTTGCAGCAGGAGCCGTAACTTAAAATGCAGCTAAATTTAAAACTATTAAAATTCTCCACAACATTGCTCCTATTTTTATCTTGCCCAGCTCTGAATGCTCACCCATTTTTAGTGTCCTGTATAGTACTGAGTTATTTGTCGACAGGGCACGAGCTGTGTTCTGCTGTCCTCTAGAAGGAGAGGGATTTGGGATCCCTCCCCTTGCTGTGGGTTCTGAGCCTCTCGTGGATGGAGAAACTGGAAGCAATGAGGTGGGGAGCTGTAGTGCCTCTGCTGTCTGTGAACTCTGGAGGGGTGGGGATTTTAGTTCCCTGCAGAAGAGTTTAGGTGTGCGTACCTCCGTAACGCACGACCTTCGATGTGCTGGTGTTTGTGAGCTTCTAAGAACAAATAAATCGGGAATTCTGAAGCTGACTCTCTTCTTTGGCCTGGTAATGCGTTTTCTGTTTGGAAGTGGGAAATAAGGGCTGGGCTGTTTGTTTAGCTCTGGTTTCTTGGCAGGAAGATGGAGATGATGATGCTGAACTTACGGAGTCTGCATGACCAGCTGGTGCGCCAGGCTGAAGTTTTAAGTGAAGGCAACGAATTCCGTAAGTTCCCTTTCTGGAAGGGGCTCTGCTGTAAGACCATCACCGTGCAAGCTGGTGTTTGCTGGTGTGGAAGAATCCGTTGATGGTGTTACGGGTGGCAAGACTGGTGCAGGCAGATTTGGTGAGAGATGGGAACGAGTTGCCCAGGGAAGCTGTAGACACACCGTCCCTGGGTTTAAGACCAGAATGGATGAGGCTTTGAGCACCCTGGTCTAGTGGGAGGTGTCCCTTCCCACAGCAGGGGGGTTGGATTGACACGATCTTTAAGGTCCCTTCCAACTCAAAATGTTCTGTTATTCTGTGGCTTGGGTTTTTTTTCATAGCTGAGAAATATGAACTTCTAGGCAGGGCCACAGTCTGCTGACTTCATCCACGTAGGGCCCCGTGTTCTGTCTCTTCTGGCTGATGCTGATATGATGGTCTAAAACCCTGCGAGATCTCAAAGATCTATGGCGTGGGTGGGTTTACAAACGTTGGCTGCTCTCCATCAGGAGCAGGTTGTAGATTGTTGCAGGTTGTTCACAGGATCAGTAGATATCTCCTGCTGGTGAAGGGAGGGCTGCTGCATCTCTGCTTGCTGGGTAGCTGACAGTGTCCACCTCCTCTCTCCAGAGTTTATTCAGCTGGCAAAGAACTTTGAAGAGTATCGGAGAAAATGGCAGAAAATGGAGCAGGAACTCGGCAGGTACAAAGATCTTCTCATGAAGACCGAAGCTGAACGGAGCGCTTTGGACGTGAAGCTGAAGCACGCTCGCAATCAAGTGGATGTGGAGATCAAACGAAGGCAGAAAGCTGAAACAGACTGTGAAAAGCTGGTGAGTAATTCCTTCGTTAGCAGTTGGCTCTCTGGAGTGTGCAGACAAGGTGATTAAGCCCCACTGCTCTATGGAACATCAGGACTGGCCTCGGGATAACTTTTTTTAATCCCCTGGGGAAGAGAAAACCCCGCACCAAGAAACTGTCTCAGCTCCTTGTAGTCACCTCCTGCTTCACTCCGGAGAAAGGCACCCGGCTGCTGGTTGGAGCTGAGCTGTTGTCACCTGTCAGCACCACGAGCAGCCGATCGGTGCCTGTGCTGAGAGCCCATCTGTGGAATCCCAACCACTTGAGATGGGGTCACATGCTAAGTAAGCACCGTTTGTCCCGCGGCGGCCTCTGATGTGATTTTATTTCTACAGGAGCGGCAAATGCAGCTGATTCGAGAGCTGCTCATGTGCGATGCGTCCGGGAGCATCCAGCTGAGTGAGGAACAGAAGTCTGCCCTTGCCTTCCTCCACAGGCCCCAGGTTTCTCTGGGGGGTTCTGCCAATAAAAGGTAAGAAAAAAAACCCACTTCTGTCTGAGCAATGGGAGCGTCCGATACCAACCCAGGCCTGTATCTTTGTGATGCCTCCTGCACCTGCATCAACAGGGTTTTCCTTCTTATTCCACTCAGAAATTCTTCTTATCCCCTTTGAGTCAGATTGTTCTGGAACGACTGAAAGCCCAACTGATAGGAGTTTCCTCTCACTTCTGGTTTTTAGGCTGTCTACGATAGATGAATCTGGCTCCATTCTGTCCGACATCAGCTTTGACAAGACCGATGACTCGATGGTAACGTAGCTCCAAGTTCTCAGACTGCTCTGCTCTAAAACTCTTGGGGTGTGGGTTAATCTCTAGAGACCCCTCAAGTTTAGATGACTCTGGAGTTAAGCTGCTAGAGCTGGTTTGCATTTTTCTGGTGTGTTATTGTGTAAAGTGTAATGAGGCCTGGCCAGAGGCTGGATGGTGTTTCCACTAAGCTGCCCGGTGTTGTGTTTCCCACAGGACTGGGACTCCTCGGTGGTGAAAGCTGTCAGGCTGAAAAGGAGAGAGAAACGGGTATGTTCAACTCCTCCCCCTTCAGAGAGACTCCATTGTGAGCTTTAACTGCTGCAGCGTCACCATCTGCCGCTGTCTGACACCTCCAGGTGTCACCTGTAACGGTGTCCCAGTGTTAATCGCAATCAAACTTTATCCGGCTGCGCTGCCACCATCATCAGACCTGGATTTGGTTAATTCTGATGGTTTTTTGTTTGGAAATGACTGGAGTGGGGCTGCATGTGCCTTGTTCTGATTTCTACCAGCTCCCGGGGATGGGGAAAATCATGGAGGAAGTTAATATTTTTCTATTGGTTAAGGAGCTCGTGCTTGTTCTGCTTGGCCGCTGGTGTGCAGCAGGGACAGGTGGGAAAGAACAGCCTGAAATCATCACCAGCAGAGCTGGGGAGGGCCTGGGTCTTACCTGCTTAGTGGTCTTTGTTTTTCTCTTATTTATTTCATTGGATTCTAAAGCTGGCAGGGAAAACTGAAAGAGCACTATATTTATGAGGCCTCCTGGTACTTCATGGCAACATCAAGGTTGCCCTGAAGAACAGGTACAGGGGGAGAACTTCATGTTCCTGTCCTGGGGTGCGTGCAGACAATTGTTTGGTCCCCTAGTCACACTGGACTAGAGTAACTCCCGATTAACAGCGTACCTGCTTTGTGGACAGAAAGATGTGGTGTATTTTCAGCGCTCTTCCAGGCAGTTTGCTGAAGGCCCACCAGGTCCCCAGAAGAAAACCCGATCGATTTGCTCCACAGCAGACCAGGTATGGTGGTTCCAGTGGGGTGTGTGCATGTTTTGAAGCACTTGGTTATATCTCATACCTGTTTTTAGGGCCAACAAACTACGAAAACCCTCGTCCTGTCGGTAGCTCTGTCACTATGTGCCTGAAATTTTCATTTCAGGGAAATGAATCCATAGTGGCGAAGACAACTCTCATGGTGCCCAACGATGGTGGCCCAATTGAAGCTGTTTCTACTATCCAGACTGTGCCTTACACTCGGAGAAGCCGGAGGAAGAGCGGTAGGCGTCGTGTCTTTGTCCTTGCTCTGAAGCAACCACTTGGTAGGCCAGAGGCTATCCTGAAATGTTAGTGACCTCCTCCAGACCAGGTCAGATGGGGCTTGGGGCAGCCTGGTCTAGCAGGTGTCATCTCTGCCCACGCAGGGGGTTGGAACTGGATGATCTTTAGGGTCTCTTTGAACCCACACCACACTACAGTCGCTTCCAGGACCCTGGCACCTGCCTCTCTGATACACTTGCTTTTGAAGCAAAGCTTCTGAGGGCTGGAGGGTGATTCCATCCCATCCACCCTCCTCCTCTTGTGTCTTCTAGGTCCTCTGCAGCCTTGGAGCAGCGAGTCAAGCGTGGGTGGTAAGCAGCTGGAACCTAAATCGGAGACAGACAGCTGCGGCACCCCGCAGAACAACGGCGGGGTGAGGCTGCACGACTTCGTATCGAAGACGGTAGGTCCACGGGAGGAGGAACTTGAAAAAGCATCTTCTCCCACTTTTATATCTGTGTGGTATCGAGCTGTCGGTGAAAGGCTACCGGCTGTTATGGCTCAAGTCCACGTGACCTGTATGGCTCAGGGAGTCTGGTATCCTACCTGGTTATCCAGTTCAAGCCCTGCTGGGTTGGCCCCACACTGTGCTAATCTCTTCCCATCCGTGTGCTCTGAATCCTTAGGTTATCAAGCCAGAATCGTGTGTTCCCTGCGGAAAGAGAGTAAAATTTGGGAAGATCTCTCTGAAGTGCAGAGACTGCCGCGTGGTCGCTCACCCCGAGTGCCGGGAGCGCTGCCCTCTGCCCTGTATCCCCACCCTGACGGGCACTCCCGTCAGGATCGGAGAGGTGGGTGCGTGGGGCCTGCACCACCCCACACGGGGTCACCGTTGGTTCCAGCTGGAATGTGCTTGGGCTCCAGCAAGTTTGCCCTTTGCAGAAGAGCTGCCGTTGCTCCGAGCTGCACAAATGCAGAAGAGCTCGTTAACATATCATTCATTAGCTGGGGTGGTGGGTGGTGTGGGTGTGATGTTTGGAGGGTGTTGAGCTGCCACATTCCCAACTCTGGTTGGGTGATCCCGCAGCGCTGTGCTGATGGGTGCAGTGTCACTCTTCAAGAAGAAATGATGTTTGGTTTTTAAGCTTTAATCTCGCTCTGAATTCCTGAGAGAGTATTTTCCATTTCTTGAAGACCGAGTATCTTTTTTCTATTTTCCTTTCTGCCTCTTAGGGGACCTTGATGGACTTTGTCCCTGCTACTTCTCCGATGATCCCTTCCATCGTAGTGCACTGTGTTAACGAGATCGAGCAGCGAGGGCTGCATGAGGTAAAACCAAGAGGAGGTGTGAAATGGGTTGCGCTGTTAGAGAAGCAAATTGTTACCCCAAATATTTCCTTCTTTATGGTGTGCTCAAGTGCTGCTCGTTGGGTGGCTGCGAGTGAGCAGCAGCGTGTGTGGGGAGCGGAGGGATGTTGGTGTCAGGCGTGCGGTTGATGCACTGCCTCTCGTTCACAGACGGGCCTTTACCGGGTCTCTGGCTGCGACAAGACCGTGAGGGAACTGAAAGAGAAGTTTCTTAGGGGAAAAAATATCCCTCTGCTCAGCAAAGTGGATGACATCCACGCTATCTGTGGCCTGCTCAAGGACTTCCTACGCAGCCTGAAAGAACCTCTCCTCACTTTCCGGTTAAACAAGACTTTTATGGAAGCTGCAGGTAAGAAGCTGCTAAATGACATCTCCCACTGTCTCCCTGGGCTTGATGGTCACGAGTTGAGCTGTTGTGTGAGCAGAGACCTCCGTGGAGCCCTTGTGTTTGGGGCTGTGTGGATGATATGCCAGGAGGGTCTCTCATCTGCTGTGCTCTTGCAAGAGGCAAGAGCCAAGTTCTAGTGCTTGACACACAATTATTACAATGGCACGTGAAGCTTCTGGCTTCCTTGTTTCTCAGGCTTCTGTGGATGCGAGGAGACTCTTACAGCTGTCTCTGGGGCCACTTTGAGGTCTAAGCCTTCTTTCCCCCCCAGAAATCTCTGATGAGGACAACAGCATTGCTGCGATGTACCAGGCAGTTGGGGAACTTCCTCAGGCCAACAGGGACACCCTGGCTTTCCTCATCATCCACCTGCAGAGGTATGGCCAAGCAGACTGGTGGCTCTGAAAGAGGGATGTTGCCACTGGTGCTTTCTCTAACTGGCTCCAGTTACTGCTTGTGAGCTTAAATCTTTGTGTCTGGAACACAAAGAGGCTTATTTAGCGGCTGAAGTGTGGGTGGGACAGGGGAGATGCGTGAAAAACCAAGGGGAGAAGCTACATTCTCTATTGATGGTGTTTTAAATACAGGGTGGCTCAGAGCCCGGAGACTAAAATGGACGTTACCAACTTGGCCAAAGTCTTTGGCCCCACAATCGTTGCCCACGCGGTACCTGATCCTGACCCCATGACGCTCCTGCAGGACACGAAGCGGCAGCCCAAGGTAGGTCAGCGACAGGACCCCCTTGGGTGGGTTTATCCCACTTCAGGAATTCACATGAGCTGCTGGGGGGACCGGGGCGCTGCCTGTCTGGTGTCTGTGTCCAAACCAGGAGGTGGTTTGTGACGTCAGCCGCTCACGGGGGTGTCTGTAGGTCGTGGAGCGACTGCTGCTGCTGCCTACGGACTACTGGAGCCAGCTGATGATGGCGGAGCAGGAAAACATCGACCCAGCGCATGTCATTGAGAACACCAACGCCTACTCCACTCCCAAGACCCCGGATGTCCAAGGTAACCCCCAAATGCAGCTGCTGTGGCAAAAAATAATGATCCCCAAGCAAAGCTGCTGGTGAGACCATTGGATTAGCCATTCCCCGACGCTTTGTGGAGCGAGAGGGAGGAAAAAGCGTGCCAGGAAATGCCAGATTTGTCTAGTATTTCTGACAGATGCTCGGGAATGTCTAATGTTCCTTTCATGGCATGAAAACTTCAGCTGTCCTCGCATTGCTCATTCTGCTGCCTCTCTTTCCTGGCAGTGAGCATGCTCGGACCCCTCACTACGCCCGAGCAGCAGCTCTCCAAGACTCCATCATCCGGCTCCCTGTCCCAGAGGGTCCGTTGCACCTTCAGCAGAACCACCCCCAGGTGAGTGCAGCCACGGAGCTGTTGGGATGGCTGCAGGTGGTTCGGGTGTTCAAGGAAAACAAAAATAGGCACTTGGACCCAGTTCTGGGAGCAGCCTGGGGTTGCTACTTCCTTAATTAGTGCTGTAGGAACAGCGCACGCTGCATCGTGGTTAACGAGCATCCTCTTATGGCGGGGAGAGGAGCGCTTCGTTCAGGAGCTGGGGAGCACTTGGGTGAGGGACCCCTGGGGAAGGGAGGGTGTTGGGCCTCAGTATCCCCAGTCTCAAAGTCCTCTTTCTCTGCTTCTCTTGAACTAGATTTGGGAGCAAAAGCAAGTCAGCAACCCAGCTTGGGCATCAAGGCAGCTTCTTTGCCTCCCCTCTGCTGAAGTGAAGTGGACCTGGGCGTCCGTGTCCTTCTAGCCTTTGCACACCAGGATGCATAAGAACCCGGAACACACACTCCCGGGAGTTTATGGGATAAGATCTTTTTTAACTTTTATTTTAAATCCTTTTATCTTTCAGCTTAACTGAGACTTTTAATGGGATGTTATTGTGCAATGTGTTTTAATTATCTAATGCTCTGCTGAAGCTAGTATTGGTGAAGAAAGTATCTGGCAGGATTTGTTCAAAGTGTTAAGTATAATTAAAAAAAATGCTAGAGGAACTCAGTGACACTTTCAGTAGCACCCAACCTTCTACTCGCTAGGAAGTGGGTGCTAGAAGGACTGTAAGTTTGTTGTGGTTTTCAATCTCCAGAGGTTGTTCTTCACCCCATGGTCCCAATCTCAGCTTTCCAACAGCACCTGAGCCTCGGGCCTGCCTCGCGCTGCGGTCGTGCAGCCCGTAGCCCTCAGGATGGCACTGTTGGATTTCTCTGCCAGGCAAAAGCTGCTGTTTTGTTACCTGTCGGGGGAACTGGGTCTTGTAAAGAAATGTTTACTGACACTGGGTTTACAGGGGGAAATTTTGCAGGGAACTATCTGTAGATGCAAACCCAGAAGAGGGCTGGGTACCACTCAGGAGTTCCAGGTGCTGCTCGTGCTGATGAGGGGGGTGAGGGCAGTTTAACAGCAGCATTGCCTTTGGGAGTCCCCGCTTTCCCAGCTGGGCTACGTGACCTTGCCCTGTGCTGTGTGAAAAGATGTGGAACGTGTACAGGGGGTCAGAGTGACTGTGGTGAGCTCTGGAAAACTGTCCTGACCTGTGCACTGAAGTAAACCCAGCTGTTCTCCGCTTCTGCTCTCTGCCTCATGCGTCTTGCTTGTGCTGTGGCATTTCAACCAGGGCTTGTGTGGTGTCACAGGAGGTGGTGTGCTCTGAGCAGCTCCTGCCCCAGGGACTATGGAGCCCACCAGTCTCTGCTGCTGGGCTGCAGGGTCACACACCACTGCAGACTGGGGGTCCAGGGAAGGGAGAACAAGTTTTGGTCCCCAGTGTTGTCCTGGGAGGTGAAATAGCCTGGGCTGGATGTGGTGGCCTGGGTTGTGTCTCTTCCTCTTGGCTGCTGAGCCCTGTCAAGCTGCTCTGAGTGGGAGCCCCGCAACGATGAAGGCCGAGTGCTTGCCCCTCTCGCTCTGGGTGCCGCGTCACCCTCACCGAGCGACGGCTCCAGCGCAGCAGACCCAGAACTGGCAGCTTATTGACAAAGCCCTTCCTTCGGGGCAGCGTTGTTAAGCAAGAAAAGCATAAACCAGGAAAGGCAGCATCCTGGTCTCCCTCTCTTGACACTGCCACGCAGAATGGGGCAGGGGGCTGGGTAAACAAGGAAGGAAATGCAGTGGTCAGAGCAGCAGGATCTGAACTCACCCCTGGAGACCTTCCCAGAGAAAAGGCTTTCTAAAAGCTGTAAGGGTAATGAAGTACCGGGGTAAGGTGGTGGAAGGGCAGGATACCAGCCGAGGGGGTGTGAACGTGGCATCGCTAAACGGCCACAGGCTCCCTAGGACTCCCAGACCTTGGCACTGGGGCTCACTGAGCTGGTTTTGTCAGGATCTGTCCTGACCTGCCTGAAACTTCTGCTGTAGTTTGTTCAGCTTCCGTACTTGTAACGGCAGCCGCCTGACGGCCAGGTGCCTGGCACCAAACGGGGCTTTAGCGGGTGAATTTGGGCAGGTTTTGTGCCCGTGGCACAGTGGCTCTGCCTCTGCTCAACCCGTGGTCCTCCCGTGCTGCCCGGGGTCGGGACAGTCATGGAGCACGGGAGGCTCAGGGCTGGCAGCAGCCGGTCGCTGATCAGCGAGGAGCAGCTCTGGCAGCAGAGAAAATACAGGCAAAGCACAGGGTCTATGCGGGTGTAACAGGGAGCTGCAGCTCTGAAGAGTCAAGTACAGAGGGTAGTAGAAAATCCATAAAAAAACACAGCCCCAAGCAAACCCGAAACCGAGGAGGAAGAGACCATCAGCCTCATCATATTCCTCCCAGCAAAGAACAAAACCACCCCATCAATTCACTTTATTTCCCCCCTCGGGATGCTGATGAGTCACTGCAGCGATGCAAAGGGAGAGGGGGAGAATTCATCAGAGGAAGGGAGTAGATGCTTTTGTCTGCTGTGTTTATTTTTGTTCTATTTCTGACAACCTTTAACAGAAATGGAGTCATTGGGATGTGAGTTGTTAGTGCTGCTGTAACGGGATGAATGGTAAGTGATTGCTGGATCTTGATTAGACTGCAGCGTTAATTAACCTACTGATAAATCCTCCTCCAAGCATCTCTTGGTGCACTTTGGCTTGCACGAGCTGCTTCTCCGTGGCCAAGATGGGGCCCTGTGAGCTGGGGGGTGGGTGTTTTGACTCCCCGGGGCTGGGGCTGAGCTGCCAGAAGAGAGGAAAAATCCAGAGCCCAAGTCCCTCGGGCCTCGGCAGCGGTTCTTGGCTCGTTCTCCCGCTCGTACTGGGGCTGGTTTGAGGAAGATTCCGGTTCTGGGGCCTGGCTATTAATAGCGTACAAAGCCTGGATGGGAGTCAAGAATAACAGCGGAGGAGAAAACTACGGAGTGCGCGGCCAAACAGGAAGCGCGGGCAAGGCTTGGGGTTGGGAAAGATAAATGGTGGGAAGGAAAAGCGAAAGAGCCGCAATAAGATGCGGAGAAGAAAAATCCCAGTAGCTTTGGGGGTAGCTCAAGAACAGTCCCTGGCTCCAAACCAGGTATGTTTTGGATAAGTGATGCCCAGCAAATGCTCTGAGCTGATGGAGAGGAAATCCTGGTGTTTTGGCCCAGACGTTTCCCGAGTGTGGAAAACCACTCATCTCTCCTAAAGTTCCTCTGCTGCCCGCTCAGAAACGGGGAGGGCTTGAACCAGTTGCCTGCTCCAGCCCCTCTGTGTTGGGAACAAATCTGGGCTTCTCCCTCTCTGGTCTGATCCTTCTCCCCTGGCTGTTGCTGGGCAGATTGGACGTCCGAGCCCCAGTTTCCATCCTCTGCACTCGCTGACGTGATGAGCCACGAGCAGAGCTGGGGTGCAGCCCGGAGGAATAAATCCTCTCTGAGACCAGAGGAAGGGGTTAGGAGATGCGGATGGGTCAGGGGGCCTGGAGTCCTCTCCTGAGCAGGAACGGGAGCAGCAACGATCCAGCCTTTTGGACACAAGGAAGGGACCCTGAACCCGCAAAGTGGTGACGCAGGAAAGACAGAGGCTGGCAATGCTGGTCTGGAAATGGTGCCTACAGGTTTAGGACATTTCAAGGAGATTCAGCTGAGGAGCAAAGGCCAGAACTAAAAATACATCGAGGTGCGGCAGCAGGATTTCCCTGACGGAGTTTGAGTCCTGGCTGAGTGTTTAAAATCGTTCTCTTGTTAATTGATCAAACTTCCTCGTTGGCACTGAAGTGCAGGTGTGGCCTCAGAGGCAGCAGTGAGGTTTTCAGCTCCTCTTGCACCTTTCCAGAGCACAGGGAGGTTCTCTGGAGGGGTCTGCTCAGGCTGGATCCAGGCAGGCTTGAGGTCAGTGGGATGAGGCTCAATGAGGCCAAGCCCCTGGGTGACCCTCCCGCACCCCTCCAGGCTGGGGCAGAGCAGCTGGAAGGTGGTGGAGTCCCTGGGACCCCTGGAGGGGTTTCCAACCCCC
>JANHFX010026469.1:13772-35669 GCA_027560015.1 Chloroceryle amazona | reverse complement strand
ACCGGGACTGCTACCACCACCCCAGCCGGCAGTGTCGGGTTGTATGCGGACTCTGTTTCGGGGTGTTTCTTTGTACTATTGAATTTTCTCTTGTTTTGTATTTCTGACTTGAGTCCCTCGTTGTTTTGCTTTTCAAACCATTACATCTTGTGAAAAGAATGTTTGGTAAATGCACCCTCACACTTATGAACTAGATGTTTGTACTAGAGTTTCCTTGTGACACAACTGTGAAAATATAGCCTATACCATCCTTTGATGAAATACCAGTTTTGACCTATTTCTCCCATCATTCTTGATGTTTTTCTTTCTCCTTCTGTCTTATTTTTAGACTCTTATTTTTTCTCCTTTTATTTTATCTTCTCCCACCCCAGAGCTGGTAGGATAGTGTAGCATCAGTTGTGGGCTCCACTGAGGGTGGACACTTTTTTCTTGGCTAAGCTGAAGGTTGAGAAATTAGATGTACTGCTTTGTTTAGAGAACTGCTCCTGAGTGCATGTCTTTATGGCCCACTGTACAGGGACAGTTGCAGATGCAGGAAAGCAAAGCAAGTTTCAGGAAGCCATTCTTTAGAACACATTTGTACTTTGTCCTATTCAATGCATTTTTTCAAAGACAATCCCAGATTCTCCAATTCTCCCAAGTGAACTTTGTTCTCTGCCTGAAACTGTTCAATGCTAATTCTTTCTTATACCACCTCAAAGATGTGATGTCACATGAATCTGGTACATATTGCTTTGTACACAAAACTGTACATGTCCTACACCTTCATGTTGTATTTCTGTCCTCCTGATTTTGCTCTTTCAAATATCTCAAGTTAGCGACATGGTTCTCATTGAAAGGAGGTACCACCTGTTAGAGTGGTCTCTAATTTGATTATAGCAGCAACACACTCAAAAAGACTTTGTTACTAACCTGTACTATACTGTTTTATCTAAGGCTCATTCAGAAATTAGTCACTAATTTGAGAAAGGAGATGTCAACTCCATTGCTTGGTGAAATGTAAGCATATATTTAAGACATCCTCTGAATAAATGTATGATTAATTACACGGGTAAGAGCCTTACTGAATCGAGTTTCTTGCCCTAAAACATGAACCTGTGTAGTACTTGATTAAAACCTAACAGTATCCACTATTTGGTGTGCTAACTCTGATAAGAGCATTCTGTGCATGCTCTGGTTCTAAATGTAACTCTTCCAGTACAAGTGCAACAACATACATCAGGGCTTGACTCTTAGTTGCCTTGGCCAAAAGGCAGTGAAAAATTCAGAAGCAAAAGCTATCCAGTGAGCATCTTCTACAATTTTATGAAAGCTATTTAAATAAAAATAAAACAGGACATAATCTTTGGCACTCGCAGTACTGCATACGTATAGTGCAAAAAGTAAAGTTAAAGTCTCCCACTGCAAACTAAGTGGTGATACATGCTCATGTTAACAGAGATCAAATAAAACTCAAGACTGTTTTATAACAAGAAGGTATAGATGCTATATGGTTAACTGAGAGACAAGCTCCCTTTAATAAGGGCTGATGCAGATGTTAGCCATTAAAAGCCAGGGCAGTGGAGCAGATTTCAGTGAAAGCTTAGGAATGAAACCACAGTGAGTAAGTCCTAAATCCATACTGGGATGTGTCATCTGGCAGGCAAGGCTTATCTGGGTGTATATCCCTCATTAGACATAATTTGAGCTCCTGTTAAGCAAGATATCAGCTACAAATATCCCCCACTTTAAAAGACAAACAATTCCTGTTCTGGGAGGCTTCAAATGATGGCCCTCACTTAGCAGATGTGCTGTAATATTTCACTCGTGCTGCATCTTGAAAAAATAGATGGTAAAACCAGCAAAGGATGTAGTCACTACATATCAGTAGTCAACTGGAAATTCATGACAGGTTTTATGCAGAATTTCTTTAACAGTGATTGGTATGGCAGAGAACACTGCCCAAAGCCTCTCTGAGTTCAAATTGCTTTGAATCAGGACAGTTGAATGTACAGATGTATAAGCTTTTGTCAGAGCTTTGAAGAAAAAAACCTAGATGCTTCCTTCCTGAAATTGAGTGGAAACACTATCACTGTCATAAAGTAAAAGAGAGAGTGGAGGCCAGCAAAGGTTAAAGTGCTCTTTGGTGGGCTGCTGTGATGATGTTTCTTCAACCAGATGAACTACTCTTATCTGCACAGTATGGCTGCAGAGAGAGATGACTAAAAAGAAAAGCTGTGAATATGGCCAAGTGGATAAGTGTTGGCAGAATTAATATTAATACCTAGAAGCCTCATATTATTTTTAGTTCATTTTCCCAAGAATAATGGTGTTTACTTTGTGAGAGGAAAAATGCATTGCATAATTAGAGGGAATTGACACTGAAGAACAGTAGAGACACCAGAGAGGCAGAAATTAGCAGTCTTTAGGAAAGATGATACAGAGGTAGGTTATGCAGAAAGGTCCAGATTTCTTTTGGATGATAACTTTGGAGGGCATGGAAATATTACAAACATTGATCAGAAATGTGCTGCCTAAATTGGCTGCCACCCTGGAAAAATTCAGATGCCCCAGAATAGCCAGGATAAATTCACAGGAAAATATTTTTGTCTCTGAATGTGAATAACTCATAATGACAATAAAGTAATTTGCTGACATGACTGATATTGATTTAATTTAAGGGTGGTCAGATAGATTAGATTACACCTCAGAAAATTTCTTTTGCTCTTTGGTGATTCCAGAGGATCTACTTCAGACAGCCTGACTGAAAAAGACTTTGCTCTGCATGGTATCACTCTGCTTCCAGCTGCTACCTAGAGTTACTGCTGGCATTTTCCTTACAGGGAAGAACAGAGATGTTTTTCTACATCTGTAGATACCAAAAACCAAACTACAGATAGACTGTGTTTCCAAATCACAGACTCACAGAATGGTAGGGGTTGGAATGGACCTCTGGATACAATTGACTCCAACTGCCCTGCCAGAGCAGGTTCACTTAGAGCAAGTTGAACA
Organism: Chloroceryle amazona; assembly: GCA_027560015.1. Taxonomy (NCBI): domain Eukaryota; kingdom Metazoa; phylum Chordata; class Aves; order Coraciiformes; family Cerylidae; genus Chloroceryle; species Chloroceryle amazona. Next base: position 32,678 of record JANHFX010026469.1, on the reverse strand, counting down.
GGAATGCTTCCAGGTGGGTTTTGAAAGTCTCCAGAGAAGGAGACTCCACAATTTCTGAGCAGCCTGTTCCAGTGCTCCATCAGCCTTACAGTAAAGAAGTTACTCAGTCTCAATAGAGGGCACAACTTTCCCTGTGCTCTTCCTGTAGCGTCTGTCCCAGCTAGGCACACAAGGGCAGTAAAAAGAACCTGGGACAGGTAACTGAAGCTCTTTACAGATTTGTGCTTAACCAAAACCAGTTTATCCCCAGTCCAAGACTTAAGACTTTGAGTTACATCTAAGTCAAATGTGCCTTCCCCCATGATAGGCAGGAAACAAACAAGACAGTCTGTCAGATCCCAAGAACAACTGTCTTAACACAACTGAATAGACAGGAACTTAAGTCAACATATCATGAACTTATGGTTTAACACATTAGGAATGAATAGGATTATTCTAAAAAAAGAGCACAACTTGTTTCTTGTCACACAGGCCTTGCAGCTTCCATTCTATTGACTAATAAATCCAGAATTTCACACAGTATGTATTTCAGTTGAATCCTCACATGGAGAAGTAACATGCATACAGCTGGGTAGGACTGTGTTCTTCAGTTCAGTGGCAAAAGCTGAGTTCCCGAAAAATGTATTGATCAAGCTGGAAATCACAATACAATCTTTACATTCCTTTTAAAATCTCTACAGGCTTTACATCAATTGAAAACTTAATTGAAAACTTTGAAATAGATCAACTATTCATCCCCCTTTCAAAGCTGGAAAGTTTTCTAGGTGTATCATGATCACTAGAATAGTCAAAGCTTCCCTAAGTCAAAGACCTTAACATTAATTAATTTTGTTAAAATATTTATGACAGGTCACTGGTTCACAACCGACTTCAGTTCACAGCTGAACTGTTCCTGTTCTTGCATAACTGTGTACATAGCTGAAATCCACATAACTAAGCCTTGTGAACATCAGAAAGCTTTTTACAGCTCCATGGCAAAGGGCACTTCAAAAATTAGTTCTCAGTAACCAGCACCCCTGCCTGTTCTGAGCTGGAACACCTGTGAAAATTAACTTCTTTTGTGATGACAATGATGCATCTGTGATTTGCTATTTCAACTCCCTGAGGCCACTTTTTGGTTTGTTAACCAAGTTGCAGACAGTATGCCAAGAAAAATAAAGTTTAAGATAAAAAAATAGTCATATTTAGATTTGCATAAAAGAATTAGTAATCTATTGAAAATAGTCTTTGATATGTCCATAATCCTATCCTGATTATGTGGTGTAGCAATATATTTTGCTTTTTCTAATGGCTATTTTTCCAACTGTGTTTACAAAATTTATCCATGCATGTATTTTAACACAAGGAGAAGCCACTCTGATTAGACCTGTTACATAAATAGGTCTCAAGAACTTCCTTGTTTTCTTACTGTTTGTTAAAGTAAAAAATATAAAACTATTTTATGCTGCTTGCAATTTTCTGTTAGAGAATTTTGGTGTTTGCTATATGGTGAGCTGCTTTAAAAACTATAGTATTCTCCTTGATAAATAGTGCAAATAAAGTAAATAAAATACACATCAGATTAACACAAATTCAGGTAGCAAGTCTGAGAAAGAACTGGGAATTTTTAGTTTTCAAGATGAAAGCATCTGTTTGCTTTTAAGAATAAATTGTAGATAGAGCACAGGTGCCTGACTTATCAGTACAAATAACTACATTGAGCAGAGTACCACACTAATGCTGTTGCAGGGTTTCCAGAACTGCACTCTCTCATTTTCAGATCTCTCTAATATTTCAATGCATGAACATTTCTAATGCCTCAGAAAGGCATCTACTACCAAATGTCATTGAGATTAAAATCTGCACTTTCTCTCCAAAGCCCATCACAAGCAAAGCCTGCATCCCTGCTAGCACAAAACCATAACATCAGCCATATGGGGTTGCTCATTCACTCTTCAGCATTTCCATCTGTAGTGTCTGACTGTCTTACACCTTATTGTCATAAGGTGTCCTAAAGTCAGGGTATAACTGCTTACAGTTTACATAAAAACATTTGAGGCACAGAGTGTCTTGGTGAGATAAAGTAATTAGAAGTATACACTGAGGTTAAGTCTAAAGTGAGTTTTTGGCAAAATTAAGGATATATGCAGAAAAGTCTTATTTCTAGCAGGAATAATATGTTGTATGAAAAAAAAAAAAAAGTGAAAGAATAGGATGAATTTAAACTCACACTTTCCTTGGTATATCCTCCTAGATTTGTCAGTCTTAATATTGGGTGCTTCAGGTGTCTTTCAAATCTCTATCTTTAACAGTCTTCAGATAAACTTTTTCTTTGGTGAATTTCTAACCTTTTTTTTTAACTATTCAAACACTTGGTATGCCAAACATTCATTTTAATTATGCAGTTTGCAAAAAGACTTTTTTTTTTTATTTTAAACTGGAAACTTCATTCTTTGACCAAATGATCTCTAGTCCTTGTTTTATGAGAAATATGTCCTTTTTTTCCTATTTATTTTCTTGGGCTTGATAAACCCCTATCATTTTTCACCTGAGCCACTTCAAGCAGAAGAGTCCATGCTTCACAGAGACTCTCCCCTGACCTGGAAGCCATTCTTTAACATAAGTGTCTTCACCATCTTTCACTGTATATGAATGCACACAGACTCTGAAACATGTGGACACACAACAGACTAATGCAGGTTCATAGCAATGTTTTCTGTTTCCCAGTGGAGCTAACAGTTGTGCTTGCTACTTTGTGACTGTACCTGAGCATTAACAATATGTTTTCAGAGAAGTATCCACAATAAGATGCTATCTTTTCCAAGTGGCAATAATTAATAAGAGCCCTTCATGCACAATTAAGGTTATAGCCTCATCTCATGTTTGTTACTTGCATTTATCAAAGCAGACTTTCACCTACCAGTTTACCACCCATCCATTTCCTACACTTCATTGTCCATTTTGACTACACTGAGTTATTTGGATCATCAGCAAATTGTCATCTTCGTATTCACTTTTTTTCCCAGCTCATTTATGCTTACATTGAAACCTGTGCTACAGGTGCAGATTTCTATGTTTCTTACTGATAACTTCTCTCTCTTACAATAACTATTAATGTTTTGTGTATTTTTTTTTCAAATATTTTAAACATTTTTTTATCCATAAAATCTCCATTTCTGTAGGAATATTTGGAACTAAGACCAGAATATCAACCACAAGAACCCTGTGCTCAATTTCAATTGCCACATACTCCCAGGTGCCCAAGAAAATTCAAACAGCAATAAGTCTACAAATTTATGTAAGAATTTTCCAAGTTCTTTAGGAAATGAATTTGGGCATCCAAATAACACCATCAGGATCCACAAAAACAGAACCATTACACCTAAGCTATCTGTAGGCTTTATCTGCTGGATATTCCCGTATGTGCCTAATAATCTTCTATGACATGGTCCCCTTTCAAATTCAGTAGCAGCTTCCACTTTCCTTTAGCATTGTTGCCAAAGGAAGAGAAGAAGATATTCTTGCACTTCTCCTTTTATTTGATGAGTATGTGGATGATGTGTATGTCACTGGACAAAAACCAGTGCAAAGTCCAGGGCAAGGACTAGGTGTTTTCAAGTGAGTGTTCACATAAGTGTCAGCTGTAAACCCAGGCTTGGACCTAATCCCTAGAATCATAAGGTTTTTCAGACAAGGTCTCATTTTCAGTGTTTCTCAGTGTCTTTAAGCTCAATGCATTTCTCACATGCAAAGAAGTCAATATACCTTCTTTTTTTGCTTTTAGGTATTTCTGGCACTATCAGCACTGTATTCAGCAGTATTCCAAGGTTACCTCTGTGTTATTCCATTGATTTCCAACAGTTTAACCTATGCCTTCTAACTGTATTCTGTTAAGAAAGAGAAAAGTTTTTGGTGGAAGTAGAGATCTTCCTGGCCAAAAGTTTGCTCTCCTGCTGGCATTATACTAAATGTAACATGAAACCAATACTGAAGTGAAGATGGATAGAGATGGCCAGAGCTTCATGGGGCTGGTTTTTATTAAATATTTTTTAAAAGTTTAAAAATCATATTTCCATTCCAAATGTTTACAGTTTGCATTGGATGAGCCTGGTTTACTGGAATAAGCATTGTCTAACAGGATGCAGACCTTATCTTGTGATGTGTTCTGGTAAAACAGACTCATTATCTGAGAACCATGAGGTCCATCTACTTTGCTAATCCCTCATTCTTTTATCTTCAACCAAAGCGAATGACTTTGTCCCAGTAAACACTATTCATTCAATGAGCCTTTTCTCTAGGAGAGAGGTTATGAAAAAGGAAAAAATACCTTAATACAAACCAAACATTCTTACTCTTTTAAGTTCCTTCCTGCCATTGGTGTCAACAGTTGTTTTCACTAAATAAAGATGAAATATTACTTATATAGGGTAAATGCAGAATTGCAGTAGTGTTTTCAATAAAGCCCGTGTTTTTGGCATCTCATAAAAGAAACATTCTCCATCTTAATTCAGTACAATTCTTTGAGGAAAACTGTTGGAGCTGGGGAGCCAAACTGCTATATATCTGAGGCGCTATCAAAACTCTTCAATTTGTAGATAATATATACAATCTGTAGATCAGCTTTTCTTAAATATGGGAGAACTGACAAACATTGCAGAAACTTTAGAGATTTTATGGATCAGTACCAAATCAACAAAGATTTAAAGATTATGTGGTGTGAGTCTAGGATGAAACCAATATATGTTTGACTTACCAAGACCTTGGGTTCCATTGAGAGGAAAAAATGTATATTTTCTTTCCTCAATGGTGATAGAGAAGGTGCAGAAGCAGGTGCTGCTCCATTCTTGCTGATCAGCACACTTGAGAAGAGGCCACTGGTCTCTGGAGGGGGAAGGCTACAAATGTCTCTCATGACTTACTATTGCTTCTGAATGACTGTGATTCCCACAGCTGCTACAGTCGGTGACATGTCTTGCTCCATAGGGTAGCTCATTGTAAAGGTGGTGCATAAATGACATTATAGCTTCTCTGTGGCTATAGCTTGTGATGCCATATGATTGTGCTGCATTTTAGAAACTGCATATGAGCACGTATCAAGTAAATATATTGCACATTAATTAACTATAGAAAATTTTGTCTGTTGGAAAAGGAAGCTGGACAATCAATGGTACAGAAATCCAACCATAAAGAAAATTATTGTACCTTAGGTGTTCCTGATTCACACAAGCAATTACTGTGTAAGAAGCTCTAAGCAGATGCTTCTCTGGACTCAGAAAAGACCACAGATCAGCAGCGACCCGATGCAGTAATTTGGTGGGTTTTCTTCCCCATGTCTCTAGCCACCACCCTTATGACAGTACCTTCTTGCAACCTTGTCACCCACCTTTCTTTTCAACAAAATAAGATGTCCCTACCTCCCTTCCCTGCAGCAGCAACTGGGCTGCCCATTTCCTCTTCATCTACAGAGACCCCTTCACCCTGAAGTCTGCATGTCATGCAGCAGACTGTGTCTGTGGCAGAGCTGTGGCTGACTCTCAGCTGTTTTGCCATCAGCTGTGGCTGTTCAGTTGCAAGCTGCAAGGCTGAGAAGAATTGCATTCCCTTGCTGGGCATTCCTGCCTTCATTATCTGCTTAGAGTGGTGAGAGAAAATTCTCAGCAGGACATGGAAGGCCCATCTGCCCTATATCCTCCAGATATGTTCTAAGGGAACGTGTAAAAGCTATAAATTATGCGTACAAACTGGGGATTAGGCATCAACCTCTTGTCCTACCACACAGGGCCACTAGTCCCAGCGGGTCTGTTCTTCATTCTAAACCCAAATGGTATCTCACTAGTTTTCAATATTTCACTTCCACACCACAGTCTCCATCTTGCCCAGTCCAGCACACCAGGACTGTGTTGGCACAAGATCTACCACCCCCTACACCTTTTTCTATGTTCTCTCACTTCTGAAACCTTTCTCTCAGATAACTAAGGACTTCCTCTGCCTGTTAGTAGGGATCTATTAACAATTCTTGCAGAAGGTATGAAAAGTAGGATTTTTAAAAGCCTTCAGTCTTGGTACTCAGTCCTATCCCCACTGCAGTCTCTACTAAAAGTCACTTGGATTTTAAAGTGCACAAACTTCTTTTGGCACAGTTTGAAAGGCATATAAGAAAATAATAATAATGTCTGAAGTGATCCAGGATTTCAGAAAACTGAGAAGTCATACAGGGTGACGAATATAAGGGATGCTGGAATTGATGTTGTCCCTAAATATGAGCCCATCACTGCACGGAAGGTGAAGAACTACAACTAGCAACTTCTCCCATGAATTTTAGAAAAGCCTTGTGTTGTTTTTACTGTTGCTGAAAGAAATTGCCCAGACAACAAAAGAGATCGTGACAGAAATCTCATGCTTAAAGAGATTATAGATGAGGTATTTAACATGCATAGCACCTGGGATCCAGTTAAATGAGGAATGCAGACTGCAAATGCTCGAGGGGATCTATTAGCAACCATGTCCTGCAGTGCGAGTATCCAGCAAGGTAAGAAGATCAGTTGTAATAAGGGTATTTCCTAGAAAAAAATAAATCATTCATGTGTTCCTGCTGTGCTAGGAGTATTCATGACTTACAGAGAGACAGCGATGGCAACTGGGTTGGAAGAGGAAAACAAGGGGTCCTTTTTACAAGATTGATGGTGTTATTTTATACCAACCAGGTACAGAGGGGGAGTAAAACCAATATGTCTAATGACAGCTCACTGGAAAGGATATTTATGCTATGCCAAAAGATTTCAGATGCTGAATTTAGACAGCCACCCACCAAGGAAATGTGGATTAAAACCAGTAAGTTATAAGATTTGTGACTTAGTAGTTTCCAGGCTAAAATTATGTTTATTGGTTTTATATAAACAGTGAGATTTGATGGGTGTTTGATCTTTGAGCTTCTCTCTTAAGCAGTATCTCACCTTGGTGTAAAGAGTTCATCAGAGGCTTGGCACATGACTCCAAGGCCTCAGAATTTTGGAAGGCTCCTAACTCATTGTCATTGTATATGACCAAGGGTGAGATTCCAGTTCTACACTCAAAAACCCCCACGACTTCAGATGCTTTTATTGTAATGGTCAGACCAAATTTCAGAGCTCTTTTGGAATGTGGGAGTCAAGTCCCATGAAAATGAATGAGAGAATTCCTAGCAACACTAACGAGCACTTAATCGGAACCTAAAAGGAAAGGAAACTAACTGCATACATCAGCTCTTTCTCAAGTTGTATTATTTTGACAGTAAGAGTCTGTGTAATCTGTGACTCACTTTCTTCTAACATACTCTATTTTTCACTGGCTTACTCTGGGATGCCCTTTGATAACAGAGAGTTAATGGATTCCCTGGCACTTACAGGCTTTTGAAAATTCTGACTATCTGCTTCACAGAGAATTACTTAAATTCACTGATGTTTACGGAATGTGTTTGAATCCTCTGAAGGAAAGCTTTAGATAAGGCAGTGGTATTGTTGTTGTTCTTCATCTCTGATAGCTTAACTTGGGATTTGCCTTGATGCTGAACAGAACATTCAGCATATAGCTTTAAAGCTTCCAGACTTTGGAAAGATTCAATATAATTTCTTAAGCAAAAATAAGAAAAAAAGTTGGTATTCATTATTTTGAACCTCCAGATGATATATGAAGTTATAAAGAGTTTCCTTTTTAAGTTCTGAGAAACCAAACCTTCAAATTTGACAGCATCTCTCAATAGTATCCTTTGAAAATGGTCCTGGGAGGGGACACAAAATATTATTTATTTATTCCAGAAGCTCAGCATTTACATGAACAGGAAATATACCCCATGATGGTCTCTTATTAGCAACTACCTACAGCCAGGAAACTGAATGCACTACTTTATGCTTTTCAACCTGGGATTTAGGAATTTAGATAAAGAGTGATTCTCTTTATGGAGGAATATGAAAAATTCTCATTTCCCATTCCTCTTGAGATTTTAGTTTCCTTTTTTCCAGTACACTTGGTTTTCCTGTTCATTCATTCATTTATTCTGTCATGTCAAAAAATATTAACATTCTTTTATTGAATAATTATAAACAGAATGAAAAGACAGATGGTTTCAGCATGCTCATTAAGTAGTTCAATAACTATTTTATTCTTCTCTTAGGTTTTGCTTCCTGGAGTACAGCAGATTAGCCATTGTCTTTTCCCTACAGCCACTGCTTCTAGAAAAGGGAAAATATTGAGTAAAAAGATTGATTAAATTTTTTTCTTTGCAGCACCGCAACAGTATAATGGAATTTCTAAACCTTTCTATTGCAAAGATGATCCAGAATGTCCAATGCAGATTTCTAGTTAGCTTGGATTACTCTTAAAGAAAGCAGTTACTTTGCATTTTCTAACAGTCACTTTTGTGTAAATTTTGCAGCCTTTGAAATCCATGGCTCTATTACATTTATTCTGGTGGTCACACGTAATCATTTTGAAAAATTGCTTTGGAGTTTCTGTTAAATTTTCTTCCTATCTACCTTCTAGTTATTAGTGATATAACAATGCAGTGTCCACTTCTGAGCGCCTCAATACAGGAGAGACACAGACATACAAAAGCAAGCCCAGTGAAGGACCATGAAGATGATTAAGTGACTGGAACATCCTTGAAATAAGAATAGGCTGAGAACTGGGACTATTTAGCCTGAAGAAGGAGCTCAGGCTGAACTTAGCTGTGTGTAGATGATAGATTTGTTCTCCATGCAGCTTCAGTGTTTCTTGCATCAGGGCTTCAGGGTTGCTTGTGGCAGTTGAAACATAAATGTTTACTGCAGCTCTGAAGTTTCTAAAATAGTATCCCATCAACACCTTCTTCTTCTTTTTTTTTTTTTTTTTGACTTCTCTGTGTTTGAGGCACTCTTCCATTTTGAAAAGCTCATGATCCTGTGTCAGGATAGCCATGCTGAAAAATGTAATATGATCATGTAGCTGCAAACTGTCTCCATGAGACAATGTATTAAGGAATGCCTGTGAGCTGTGCTTGTAATGTCCTGCAAATTCCCCAATAAGAGGTATGGTGGAGAAAAATGTAATTGAGCCATATAGACTGGAGAGAAAAGAAAGGAAAGGGAAAGGGAAAGGGAAAGGGAAAGGGGAAAGGGGAAAGGGAAAGAAGGGAAAGGGAAGGCAAGGCAAGACTGGTTAAGCTTTAATTTTCTGTCTTAACAGCTTTACTTCCTTTTAGAGAAAACATAACTGTCTTCCAGACAGCTGTATCTTTCTTAATAATACAGGTGATGAAAAACCTGTATGCTAAGTGTCTTCTTGTGTATGACACTTTTAGCAACCCACTTGTTTATAGCTGCATTTGAAATCATCTTTCTACAGACCTTCTTTTCCCTTCTGTAATCTGAATGCATGTTCAGGTACTTAAATGGGAGTTCTGTTCATAAGCAATTGCAGAATTAAGTCCCTAATGATGAAATTGTAACACAGCTATCAAAAAAATGACAATAATATACAGAGCTGAGACAGAATTCTGGACTGCCTTGTACTGTTTAAAGCATAAGCCAGACAGAACAACAGGTATTTCAGAACCTATCCAAATTATTTCCTGTTCTGTATTCTTCTGCTTTTTGTTCAATTTATTAATTCTTTGAGACAGAAAGTTTCTGATAATATGCCTAAGAAGTAAGCAATTATCTATATTGTAAGTTATAAAATAAATTACAGTTCTACAGAGAGGATTCTGCAAAGAATATTGTTTAATAAAATTTCAAAAATGCATCACAGGTACCACTGGAGAAGCAAGCATAAGCAATCTGCAAAACATTAAGAAAAAATAAAAAGGACTGAAAACAACTGCAGAAACAAATACTGTCTCTACAAATAATATTTTTAATGTCATCTTCCAATTCTTTTATGCATAGCAATGTCTACTTGAGGCTGTGCAGAAGAGTGCAAATGAATATATCCTCAGCATGCCAGCTGTTGCTCTACAGTTAGATATACTATTTTATATCAGGCAATACTTAAGTTTACAAGAAACCTCTATACATTGTTTTGAAGTAGGTGTCTCAATGGGATTCAATTGCCAGGAGCAGCGAGATCAAATGTACTATCTTGGATTACAATTACCAATTTATACTGCAGAAGCAGGAATTAAACCCACAGTCAAGAATCTCACGATGCAGAGGCAATAATCCCACCCTATGAAGCCACCCTGCTGGTTCTTCTTAAGCAAAATTAAATGGGCAGGTATTCATTAAACTGTGTGGAAGGTGGTAACCTGCCAGGTCCACTGACCACACTTGACTTGGGTGGGTGGGCACCTTGGTGAGAAATCTGATTAGTAGAAGATAGCTCAAAAGCCTCAGTGGAATGTTTTGTGCAAAGAGACGGCCCTGCTGTGCAATATTATTATATCTCAGCCATTCCTTACAGGGATAAAAAATAAAGCAGAAGTAGTTATAGCTAAAAAAATTTACCATATAACTACAATGCAGCAAAAGAATTGGACTTCTTTTAGTGATGGCACTCAACTTTAATCCCACCAACATCATCAGAAGGGGAAAAAAAATGATGAACAGGGAAAAGAGTCATAGTTTACATAGTTTCTAATGTTGCTACCAAATGCGTGGCTGCACTCTGGTGTAACCATGTTCTTGGCCATTTTGAGTTTTTATATCTGAGAAATTATTTGTTGCACATCAAGATGGTTTTCTGATCGGTATGAGTATGGCAGAATTCAGACTGGAAAAGAGTATAAACTTTTGAATACATGCACTAGCATGCTAGTGTAAAACTATGTCTTACGTACTTTTACATGCAATGTGCTTTTTGTCCTAGGGTAGGGTACCTTAAGGTGCAGATGAATAACTTTAACTGATTTTGTCAAGTGCTTTGGCTTAATCTCTTTGAATGCTGTCATTTGTACTCCTGCACTGTCAAACATTAGGGGTTTTGACAGTCATTGTTTAAATTTCTGAAGAAGACAATAAAAAAATACTATTGAAAAGCTATTTTAAAACCTAGTGCCCCTTAGTGTTGCTCCTGCAACTGCTGATATGTCATTAAGAAAGATAAAGGCATAACCAAGAAATAAAGTTCCTTTAGCTCCTAATACAAATGTTCCCTGTTGTCATGCAGCATCTGGAAACATCAGTGGGCCCTGTCTGAGTTTCCTTCCTCCTTTAACTGTCACCATGTTCTAACATTTACTCTCAAGTTAGATCTAGACTAGGGTGGGCCAGATTTATATTCATTGCTTTGCTAGGTTTACTCTGAAGGAAATCACAGCAGCGATGAAAGATTGAGTGAATATAATTATTGAAATTTAAACAGCTGCCTCAAGGCAAAAAAAACAGCAACCAGAAAATAGTCTTAGATGTGTCCATACTTCACTATAGACAAAAAGAAGTTTGTCATGAATTGAAGAGTTGGCACACTCTAATTGCCTCAGGTTGCACAACCAAAGCTGATGAGAAAATTCAGGTTCTGTACAAGTACTGTTAGAATTTGTGCCTTCCAATTGTCCCATTTAACAGCTTTTCTACATCACTTGTGACATAGGGCTCTAAACTTCATCTTATGTGGCTTAACTTTTTTTTTGTCTCTGGTTTCTTCCTGCAGGAAATGAAAGTACAGACTTTTTTTTTAGCAAGATACACAATACACTTGCAGAGCTAGACAGAGGCAAAATGCTAGAAATGTTGTCTTTAATAAGATGTGGAAGATGACCTTAAGATCTGGGAACTCACTTTCCTCCTAAAGACCTAGGATAAATCAGCAGTGAAGAAAAAGTCCAAGACTGTAATCCCTGGAGAGACTGCTGGGTTTTCAACTTAAATAAGGGACTGTTTCATCTCTACTTTGTCAGTCTAAGGAAGTATTTAAGCCACGCTTCTGCAGAAATTAGACCTGGATGGTAAATCTGTTCTAAAGGAAGGAACCCACTCTGTGAGCACTAAAACCTACATGAGCTAAACACTGCAAATCAGTAAGCCATAACAAAAGGAACTCAGATGTATTTAGTTGAGGCACAAGGTGAAGTAATGTCCTCATTTCATATAAAATGTCTATAAAAACTGTTTTCATAATTCTTCAAACACACAGAATTGATAATGTCATACCTATTATGTATGCAGCTGAAGAGAGGGTATGGAATATTGTATTAAAAGCAATAGGCATCCTCCTTTGGAACATGAAAAATGACCTGTTAAGAGCATTGTCTGGAAGGCTCCATTTCAGGAATGATTAATTCAAATGTCTTTACGTCATTTACTTGTAGATGTAATGTTAGATTGGTGAAAGTCCTAGGCACTGAATTAAAACTTGCCCCTTCTTCCTCTTAGCCATGCTGCAGACATCATACACAGTGCTATCTAGTTCCTGAGAGCCCCCTCTTATTCCTTGTGTCCTGTGATTTCTTAGCTTGTTTCTGAATATAACCTCACATTTTGTACGTAGATTTAATAAGATTGTGGCTTGTGAGTTGGCACTCAGGACAAATTCAACAGGGAAACTGCTGAATCTTTTATTTACCCCTTGTTCAGCTCAACTGTAGAGCTGGGAAACTCGAAAGCTTTGAATATAAGAACTATAAACAGCCAATCATCACAGACTGAAGAGTTGTGAGGCTATGAAAACACTTAGTCTTCTCCATGACAACACCTCCCCAGGAATCCAGTGTTCAAGTATGTGCAATAGGAGTTACAGTAGAAGATTCAGCTGTACACACAGGCAATTCCTTGCAAAAGTGAGGCCCTACTTTGCTATTTCTCCCATTCTGATGTGTACATGAGAAGATGAAACCATAACACATGGAAGTTTCCACAGAAAATGGACATGATATTAAATTGTGGCAAGTTTCTCTCCTACTGTTTCACCAGCATGAACTGTATTGGCATCTATGACTAAAACATAGAAGGTTTAAAATGCTCTTACAAAACTTGAGGTATACAGTTATGTGTCCACTTACAAGAATCAAGAAATAATTTTGTTTTCCTTGAGGAGAACAACTTTGATACTGTTTATAGTAGTAAAATAGCTGTTCTGTTCATCCTGTAATGGATCCGAGGGATCACAACAAATGTCATTCTATGTATTATATTTTTGTGATAGTACTTATTTAAGTATACTCCTTGTCCCATCAAGGTTAGCTCACATGCTACTAATTATGCTTTTTAATTAAGTTAAATTTTTAACTGTGTCATCAATCAATTCTGAGAAATTAAATTTTCTGTAACAATGGCTTCAGGAAACTGGTACCATCTACAGACAGAATAGCCATTAGCATATGTAAATGGAAAAACATGGAAAAGAGATGAGACCTGTCTGCGGGCTCTGAAATTATCAATCTCCAAGACAAGATAAAAGAACAGCTTCCCTGTGGGAGACAATGACTTACTTCTTCATGATAGTTACTTAATGTCAGTGTACTTTATTCAGATAATAAATAAGAGGAGTTTCCTTGAGCCTGATTGCTTGTGTAATGTGTTCACATATATAATTACAAAGAGAATGAAAAGCCAAGCTGGTGTCTGAGGAAGCAAACTAACTTCAACACCCACCAGTTCTTACCATGTTGTTGGTTGCTCACCTGGGCAACTGTCAGTTGACCTGTCCATGTTGATATTTTGGGGAACCTTAGAATGAATACAGCATAGATATCTGTACCTCACTGGAATTTCATGTCGTTCCCTCAGAATATTTTATCTGGCTTTATGGCAAATAAAATCCTGAGCTCACTGCCGTCCCACCCACACCAGATATGAAGGAGCACACAGCAATGTTCTGTGGTCTCATTTCTCCCTTTCCATACATGTCTGGACATGAAAGGCAATAACAGTTCTAACAAAGGAGTCACTACATATTATGCATCCCCTCATGAATCATATACAGCAGCAATTAATGAAGCTTCTTTTCAAACAGAAATGCACATGTCAATATGCATTCATTACTAACGAACACAGCAACAACACATGCATGTTTAATAAGATTGAGTGGAATTAAAATATGTATATCCAACGTTGAAGTCAGGGATATAACAAAAGGATTTCTTAGACAGAGAAGAATATAGCTATCTGCAAACAAAGGTAGAAATGAAGTTTCAGTGAAGATATTTTATTTTACCACAAAACTCAAAGTGAGAGAGCGAAGTTTTGACAGAGTAGAGACAACACAAATCATGACAGTAGCTTCTACCCCCAAAGCACTCATTGTAATACTCATTGGAAGATTTGAGCTTCATTCTTAGATCTGCTAGGTGTGCTACCTGATAGGTACAATAGAGACAATATCCACTGAGGGACCATCATCATGACTTAGAGACAATAACCAGGAGACCATGACCTCGGGGTCTGCTGGGGAGATAAATTCTTGTGACTCATAACAGTGTGGTTTAATACAAATACTTCAGTAAAATAATAAATAAAAATAATTTCTTCATAAATAAGAACATTTCAAAATAGACAAAATGTATAAAACTGTAATTTTAAGACGTACTTTTCTTCCATCTATAAGAAACCTTTATAAACTTTTTTTTCTGTCTTTCATCTAACAGTTGGAGAACTGCAAACATTTTCTATTCAAAGCATTTCAGAATTTTCACATTTAATTGTGAAATTTTAACCAATGTTTTAGATTTTAAAATTTACAATTTTGCCTTTTCTTATACATTTGCGTTTGTGTGCTTATGCCTCTTCTTAATAGGTTAAAGGTATTCTTTGACTCAGATAGCAAATAAAGGACTTAACTCACCCATTGATATTTCTATGATTGTATTCGCTGCAATATTCAGATAACATTTATCACATCCATAAATGGCACAACAAGAGAACACTTTCCCTTTATTAGGGGCTCCATAAAAGGCAGAGGCAAAGATCACTACAATATGTAGAATCCTTTTACAAGGGCACCAGAGGCTGAACAAAATTTTGTTGCACGTGAATTGAGTCGCTTCTATTGTTGTCATGAAGACAAGTACTGACTAGGATATGTGCCTCCTTTTGAGCAATAAGGTAAGCTGTGAAGTATCACATTACTTCATTCAGTAAGCAGGTTCACCCATCTGCTGAGCTCTGTGTTAGAAACCTTCAACACTCTGCTTTTCATCAGTGATGGAAGCAAACTGCCACTCAGTCTGTTTGTCCTCATGGCTGAAAGAAAAGATGATCAGGAAAACATGTACCCTGGAGCAACATTCTGCATTTGTCTTGGTCAAGAAAAAAAGCCAGTTTCAATGGCATCATTATTGTCTGCAGATCATTATTAAAGATGATTTTAAATTGCATCCTTCACAAGAATCTACTTGTACTTCAAGTCCTTATTGCATTCGTCATGCTTTCTGCATTTCTACTCAGTCCTATTTAGAAAGAGCTTTTAAAATATGGGAAAAGTTGTCATAAAACTTCAATATTTTAATTTTTTTTAAATGTACCTCCATGCCCAGTCACCTTAATCTAATTTAGAAAGTCACATAATATTAGAGCTATTGCTATACATATAATAAAAGAGGTGTTGCCCGAGTGACTTAAAAAACCCCACTCTTTAAAATGAAGCTTAAAAATCATTTAAAAAAAAAGTGTTGTCTCACATTTCATGTTTCATGTGGGATTTTTATTTAATGGGATTTGTAGTCTCCAAGATTCTTTCAAATATTCCATTCTTTAAATGTTGGTTGTACTTTACTCCATAGTTGCTTAGAGTGAAAAAATCTAAATACCAAAATGTGTGTGGGGAGCATGTTGATACTATTCCATGTTTGTGGCAGCTTTTAAAATAGCCTGAGGATCCTCCAGGAGTTGTTATTTAGAAAGAAGAATTATTTCCTGGCAGGATGCTGCTGCAGCTCTGTACATATGATTTAAATGAATTGGAAAGTTTGTAATCAAAATGTTTATTCTTACATTTTTGTAGAATTTGGGCCTAAAGCACTCTGTGTATCTGAGGAATCATGACAGAATTTGTCCTTGAGATATTTTGTTTGCAACTACTTCTAAATAGAACTAACATTTCTGCCTGAAGGTTCTCATATTTTCTACGTTTTTACAGAGGAATATACACAAGAGACAAACATTTTAATAGGAGGAAAAGCCTACCCTACCAATAACAGAAATGTAGCTTTTACTTTTGTTATCACACTGCTGTGAGCAATAGCATATATCCTTTGTTTATTTATTTATTTATTTCTATTGTTTTGTTTTGGCTTTCTGGAATGTATTTTTGAAAAACCCCTAATAGCAGACCTTTAAAAAAAAATAGACAGATGTTTTAATTTTGTAGTGTTAATGAGTCTCAGTGGCTTACAGCTATCTCATCTAGGGTTTTTTTAATGGCTTTAAATTTTATTCAGTAAGCTTTTACAGAACTCTTTTTACTGAAAACTATCTCTAGAACTACGACAGAAACAATGACAAATGGGCACACACACACATGCATTCAGCCCTCTCAGTCCTGTGGAGCTACATTGTGGAACATCTTCAATCATGTCCCCAGCACCAAATTGTTGTGCTACAGAGTGTAAGGTTAACACAGAGCCAAGGTCAGAGAGCACAGCTTCATACTGAACTGCTGACAAAACACATCGTTCCTGAGCAGCTGGGAAATGTTTCTCTAAATAGTTTTCATGATTTCTATTAATCTCTCTAGAGCCCATGGGTTATAGTTACAAAAACATTATGAGAAGGTAAAACAGTATATTCTTTGTGCCTGTGTTAGTGAAGATCTAGAAAACCTATCTACTGATTTAGAATGAGGTTATTTTAAAACAAGCACTTTGTAGGCATATTCTAGTACTTTGTTTTCGTTCATGGAGATATGCCTAGATAGTTACTGCTGGTCTGTAAACTTTAAGAAAAATCAATCAAATTCATAAATATTGTTAAAACAAATGAATTTTCAGTGTTACATTAATTATTAATATTTTAATTCATTAATAATTATTTTAATTTACATAATTAATACTTTAAGCTCACAGTGAACTGTAAGAAATTTCTTGTGTTCATGAAAAGTTGTGAATTTTGCCGTGGAAGATGATACAAGGTCTCATACAGGAAGCTTGTATTTACACATATAAATGCTTTTCACCATTTTACGTCACTAATATGCCCTATTAGACTGACAGGATCTTGCTATCTACATATAAATTTTACTTAGATAAATTTCCACAGATTGGAAAAGACGCCTTAATATTTACTGCACAGAGAATAGCTCCAGAGTGAAATTGAAGCTGAAAGACAGGGCCTCTGGATCAACAGGTTCAATGTGTTTGTTCCAGTGGGCGATGGAACTGCAGTGTTTTAAACTTGGAAGAGTTTTTACAGGAACCTGAAGATTTTCATAGAACATTGGTAAGACTGCTTTTCAATAACTGATAATGTTCCATCCAAGCTACTGAAAAGTCCAAAAATAATTGTAGAAAGTACTAAAGATGGGACAAGAAATAGACAGCCCTACCTAACAGAATGCAATACTGGATCTACTGGTCACCACTGCAGGTGAGCTGGCCAAGGTTCTCAAGACTGGAGGCAGCCTGGGCAGCAGTGACCATACACTGGTGGAATTTGCACTACTAAGGGTCACAAACCATTCAAGGAGCATAGTTGGGACTCTGAATTTCAGAAAGGCAAACTTCCAGCTCTTCAAGGAGTTCATTAACAGGACACCCTGGGAAATGGTCCTTAGGGGCAAGGGAGCAGCACAAAGCTGGCAGACCTTTAAGAACACTTTTCATAGAATACAAGAGCTCTCGATCCCTAAGTGTAAGAAATCAATCAAGAAAGAGAAGAGACCAGCACGTCTGAGTCACGACCTGCTGGTCAAGCTAAAAAGTAAGAACAAGCTGTACAGGCAGCATAAACAGGGACAGGTATCCTGGGAAGAGTACAAAGATGCTGCCCGATTGTGTAGGCAGAGGTCAGGAAGGCCAAGGCACAGTTTGAAATGAACTTGGCAAGGGACACAAAAAATAACAAGAAGGGGTTCTACAGGTACATCAATGAAAAAAGGAAGGTGAAAGAAAACATATCCCCCTGAAGAACAAGAACAGGGAGATAGTAGCAACAGATGAAGAGAAGGCTGAGGCTCTCCACAACTTTTTTTCCTCAGTCTTTATTGGTAACCTCTCTCCCAACACCTCCCAAGTCAAAAAAACGTAAGACAGGAATCAAGGTGGTGAAGTGACTCCCACTGTATGTGAAAATCAGGTTTGTGACCTCCTGAGGAACCCGAACATACACAAGTCTGTGGGACCTGATGAGTTCTGAGTGAACTGGCAGATGTAGTCGCCAAGCCACTCTCAATAATATTTCAGAAGTCATGGCAGTCAGGTGAAGTCCCTAGGGATTGGAAGAAGGGACATGTTACACCTATCTTTAAAAAGGGTGGAAAGGAGGACCCTGGGAACTACCGACCTGTCAGCCTCACTTCTGTGCCTGGAACGATCATGGAGCAGATTCTCCTAGAAGGTCTGATAAGGCACATTGAGGACAGGGAGGTGATCAAGGACAGTCAGCATGGCTTCACTAAGGGAAAACCCTGCCTGGCAAACCTAGTGTCTTTCTATGACAGTGACTGCATCAGTGGACAAGGGATGACCTATAGATGTGATCTATCTGGACTTCTGCAGGGCCTTTGACATGGTCCTCCACAACATCCTACTTGACAGGTTGGAGAGATATGGATTTGATGGGTGGACTGTTCAGTGGATAAGGAATTGGCTGGATGGCCGCACCCAGAGGGTAGTGGTCAATGGCTCAAAGTCCAGATGGAGACCAGTGACAAGTGGTGTCCCTCAGGGGTCTGTACTGGAGCCTGTCTTGTTTAACATTTTTATCAATGATATAGACAGCAGGATTGAGTGCACCATCAGCAAATTTGTGGATGACACCAAGCTGAGTGGTGCTGTTGATACACCAGAGGGACAGGATGTCATCCAGAGGGACCTGGACAAGCTGG
>JANHFX010026469.1:0-13672 GCA_027560015.1 Chloroceryle amazona | reverse complement strand
CACCCCAGGACGGCGGCACAGAGCCAGAGGCTGCCGGCTGCGAGGGCTGCCCCTGGCATGGCCCTTCCGCGCCGTTCCCCTGCCCTCCACAGCCTCGCTCGCCCCGCGGCCGGGAGGCTCCACCGCCGTGCTCCCCGTCCGGGCGGTGACTTTGCGCTCTTCTGGCGGCTCCCTGCTCCCACTCCGCGCCTTAGTGCGGCCCCTCCCTCGGGGGGATGCTTGGCGGGGCCCGGCCCTCCGCCCGCCTCCCTGCCGGCCCCCGGCCCGGCCCCGGCGGGAGTTGTGACGGGGATGTCCGCTCCCGTTGCTTGGTGGGCGCCTACGGCCTGTGCCCGAGAACAGCGAGGGCGGCGAGAGCCCTGGGTGCCATCAGTTCCCTTGGGCATCCCCTGCCCGGGTGCTCCATTGGGGAGATTTTCAGCAAGAAGACAAAGGAAACACTTAGGGATGCTTGTCAGCAGCTTTAGGAGGATCTTTTTCAGTATCCCTGATAGACGCAAAGCCGGTCGGCATCAAGAAAAATCAACGTCCTACTGTCCTCCATCCCCAGGCTGTATTTGTTTCCTAATGTGCAGTAAAATGCTAAAGAAGTGCCTGTTTCAAATTGCATGCTGTGGAAAACACTATGAGTGTTTTATACCTCTGCATTAGTAATAATTACAACTTGCTGAGTCTGGTCCCATTAACGTGGAATGAGTTTAGCAAATATTTAACAATTTCAAGCATCCAAGTTTCAAGGCTTGCTGGGAGATGCTTCTCATTAGAAATGCCTAGCAGAGAACAAAGAAGAGGACAAATCTCCACACGGAAGATTTGGTAACACTGATAATTTTCTTTGTAGTCCTGGGGTTGTGAAAACACTGAGCTACTTGGCACAAGCTAAAGTGTACAGCAGCCTGCAGAAGTGTTTCAGAGTCTCCATAGGACATATATAGACCCAAATCAAATAATTGTTGCTGACACTGAACAGCTTATTGCCATCCACTGAACATCTGCAAGGGTAGAATTTCAGTAAGGACTGATTCCAGGAGGTACTGACCTTAGGGACTCTTTGCAGAGCAGGTTTCCCCGAAGAAGGAGATACCAGGGCAGAGACACGGTAGTTGTGTGTGTAACCTCAGTCCTCTTTTGCTTGTGCACACTGAGGCTTTTCATTGCAAGAAGTAGTTCAGCTCCCTGACAGCAGCAAGTTTTTAAAAGGAATCACCTGCAACAAGTTAATTGTTACCAGATATGATAAACTCTTATCTGAAGAGTTGCATGCACCTGAAATCAGTTTAGGGTTTTGTGGTTTGTTTTGTTTTTTTTTCCAAACAGTCAAAAGGAATGAAAGAGGTATTCTACAAAACAAGTTACAAAATAAGGACCTAGAAAGGGTGATGTGAGAAGCTTTGACAGAATTTAAACAATGAGCTACTTCTTTGACCCCTTCTAGTCATGATGGAGTGGTATTTACAGGAGGATTAACACCTTTCATCATGGATCAGGCAGGAGACTGAAAGAGGTGGCAATAACAGCTGCTAAAGTAAAGGTACCTTTTATCTTTTGTGCACTGGTTTTCCTACCCAGCTCCTTCTCCTATCAGCCTTGTAGGCACAGTGATACCAGAGCAAGAGGATATCATGGTCAAAATAGCTGACAACTTGCCAGAGGTACCCATGCTCACAGTGACAGAGTTGTGTTAGTGACAATGAATTTATGAAAATTGAAATTAATTATAGGAGTATTTTCATCAGATTGCAGTTTCAGAAAGTTTTAGACAATAATTTGCATAGTTTAAGTAAATCATAGACTATGTAAAATCAGTTTGCACTACTGAAACACGCTTTTCACTTATAATGGAAAATGAAGCCAAATGACAATTTTGCATGTGCATATTATTATGTAGCAGGATATTTGTGTGGAAAAAACGAGACTGTCAAATGGAGGAAGAATTTAAAATACTCTAAATGATTATGTAACCCAAGTCATTATTGCTGCCAACAGTTTAAAGTTCAACTAAAAGAACAACACAAGGAGCAATAGTATCAATGCTAGGGAGCATTTAGATGTTATAGCACAGAGCAGCCTTTCCCAGAGTGGATTTTATGAATAGCAATGAAGAAGGAGAAATGTAAGGTTTATTGTGAAAATTACTCCAGGGCTGACATCCAGTTTAGTAATCTCAGTCTGTTCAGTAAAGCTTTAAATATATGCGGAAGTTAAAGTGGTTTCTTAAGTTTTGTCTATGAATGATCTAAGTTATTTTTTTGAACAAAGCCTGAGTAGAAGTGCCTTTGCTGACTCAGGACTGATTTATTAGGGAGGGAAGAGCATAGTGATAACTTGGAGAATACAGACGTGTTGGATGACAAGGAGCAGGGACTTGGATAATGCTGAAAATAAGAGTCATTGCAGAAGTTTAAAAGGTCAGATAAAAAAAGAAGATGGCTCTGCTGATGCTAAGTCCTTGGTGCTGCAACTATATTGTTCTGGTTTAATGGTTATCTGCAAAAGTTCATGACTGTGCAGCTCTGGCGTGCGTGTATGTATAACAGCAATCCTAGAAAAAAAAATGTGAAAGAGAAAAAAGGGAACTTTCTCATAAACACAGTAACCATAGCAGCTTCTTACTTTATCTGCCACTTCTGTTGCCAACATGCTAAGTGTGATCTCTCTTTAACAGTGCACCTGAGATCATGAAGTTAATATATATGAAATACATGTCTATAACAGTATTTAGCAAGATGATGTAATCTCAAATTGCATTTGGGAGGATAGTCCAGAGAGGGAAGTAAGAAAAGAGATAGCAGGCTGCTTAAAGATAAAGGGGTAATAGCCTTAAGTATTTTAGGTAACTAAGTCAGGAAGAACAATCAGCAGTGCTTGCCAAAATGTGTGCATAACTGTTCAGGTGTGAATTGGAAAAGAGAAATCACCTTTAAGTTTTAAAACTGTTTGGCTCCAGACAAAGTCACAAATGCTTTGTGTAGTTGTATCCAAGCCCTAAACTCAAAGGTAAATAAGGGGATCACCTAGAACTAAGGCAGTGCTTGTGGTAGGCTGCTTGGAATAACATGTAATTAGTGTGAATGTTGGTGCACAAGAGAGGGGAAGCAGAGGGTGAGAGCTGAGGGCAGCATCTGGGTGGGTAGATGCTGAAAAATGTATCTCCAGCTCTGACACTTAAAGGTTCTTAGAGATACTTTGTAAACTAAGGCAAACAATTAGAGAGGAATCTGATTAAGTTTAAGCTGAAATTGCCCACCATATCTGATTTATTATAAACCTTTTCTCTCAAACTATGTAGCTAAGAATATGAATGGAAGTCTTTCTTAAATGAATCATCTGTGCTGTACCATTAAGCCTGTCTGTATTGTAAGGAAAGTAAATCTGATTAAGCTCTTTAAACCTACGTTGCTGGATTTGTTATCTGCGCAAAGACAGAACATAGATGATAACTCCAAATAAAGCTGTGAGCAGACCTTGGAAGCTGGGAGAAGTTTCTCTGTAAAGCTTCAAAGGATTGTTGTAGTAATGCCAAGTGCTGAATGTTTGGGAAGAGCTGCCTTCAGCAGATAACACCCCTCCTGTAAGGAGCAGATGGCTGAGAGATAGCCTACAGCTCTGGGCAGATCCAAAAGCATCAGGGAAGGATGAGTTCTCTTGCACTTGCCCTTTAATGTTTATAGTTCTTTCTGTTTGTAAAAATAACTTATTTTTAATTGTGCCAGTTCACATATGTGAATGGTAATTGAACTAGTCCTTTGCAAAACAATAGTTTATTAACATTCTTTGTCTAATCTAATCAATTCTGTCCTTAAAGTCGAATTGCAATCTTCCTTCAAATTGTGGGTCATACGACTTTTAACTTAGCTAAGTTTCATTTCATTTAAAAATGTGTTTTAACAGGTCTGAAACTAATGTCCTGAAACATCACTAGGACATAGAAAGATGCACTAAGACATATTGCCAGTTCCAGTTCAGAATGAGATATTTGGTTCTATTCCCTTGGCCCTATCTTTGACACCAAATAAATAGAAACAGAGAGCCAGTAATGGTCATATGGATTTATTTATATCAGTCATTATGTGGCTAACATTACAGCATTACAAGAGGTTACATTTGCTCATGTTTCTTCTGCTGGCAGCTTTTTCTGAAAACTGCATGGCTTTTGAGTGGCATTTGTTTTTCAGAATGCTTTTAAAATTTGTAGAGGGTATTTTTTAAGCTGACATGTAAATGTACTCAGCATTGACAGTCTGTTTAGATTTCAGGAGTAATGACTGACATCTTTAGTATGTTTTAGCTCCTAATTCTCTTTTGTATTAGACCTCTTATATATACTATATTTGACTTATGTAGTAAAGGACTTCATTATAAAAATCTAATGTCATTTGGCTTGGATAAGCAATATGAGTTTAATATAAATTGTAGGAAATCTATTTCCAGGGTTTTTTAAGAGTCACATAAAATCAATTGTAGGCTTTCCATTAACGTCAAGTGTCTTTGGATCAGCCCCTTACTCTTTCATGGTTCTCAAGTATTTTTACAGTCTTCATTACATAGTGGCTTGAAACTTAACTCAAGGGTCTATTAGCTGTATATACTCACAAAATGCCATAATATTTTGAAGTCTGCAAGTCCCTTGGCTAGTGGAATATTAATGGAATAATCTTTTTTTTACCCATACTGAACTGTGGCACTGACATGTAATGAGATTGATTAGTTGTGTGTGATGCAACTCTAAACTATTTACTTCTTCTTCTGTCTCCCAGGTCTTTGTGTGTGTACAGCTTACTTGGTTGCAATTTTTAAAAAATGGGAAAACATAGAATCCATTCCATAGTCCATATAGAATAAATGCTACTTGAGTAAGGTCCAAAGCACTGATCTTGTAGGTAACCCTGTATTTCATAATTTTACTGACTTTAGCCCATTTATATTTGAACTACTATTTTTGATATTTGTGAAATAAATATTAACTTTACTGTGTAGAAGTCTTGACTAAATTATGTTCTCTTCTAAAATGCAGATGAGGAAAAATATTCTTAAAATATACAATCTATCCAGATCACGAATAAATCGTGAAATAATTTTCTTTACTTCTCTGATTGCCTTTGCTAGTAGCAAAGGCTTTCATCATTTAAAGACTAAAACATGTTTTAGTGGAAACCATCAAGATGAAGGGGGATTTAAAATCAAAACTCCCACATCCTAGAGCTAAGATCTATGTTCTTTCTTTCTGGGCCTATCGTTTCTCCTCTCAGCTTTTACCTTTTATGTGGGAGCAGTCAGTAAGATCACTGAGCAGCCAACTCTGGCTGTGTCCAAACACAGATGTGGCACCCCCATAAGAGGTACATCCTGTTCACACTCAGTGGTTATCTGATAACACTGAATATACAAACAAATAAACAGTGGCTAGCTCAGCAAGGAAAAGATACATTCAACAAAACAGAAAAAGCACATTTTATGGCTTTGTTTTATGAAAAGGTCTGTTTTTTGACTCAGAGAGAGTTCACAGCCAAGGCTCATAAAAGGAAGGAAGCACACTGAGTACGGTTTCCTCAGCTTTGACTACTGTGTTAAGTTAGTCTGTATCTTTCCTTAAGCCTTTGACTGTTTTGCAGAGAAAGTCAGTATTTATTTAATCAATAAAGGGTGGGATGGTAAGAACAGATGCACTCTAAAGGAGCAGAAGCACAGATCATCAATTAGTTTCAGATGGGTGGAGTTGCACTGATTTTTGATGAAGATTTCACCCAGAATTCCTGTTTTCATGTGTACCTTTATAGAGTAAGAAGATGCTGAGAAGAGTCCTTACAGAGAGAAGCACTTTTTTTTTTCTCCCAATTTGCCATTGGGCTTTCTTGATGCTTTAAGCAAGTATTTAGAGGAATACAGATTCTCCGGCCCCACACTAATGGAGAATGTGTTTCCTGTCTGTTCCCTAGATAAAAATATATGTATTTCTTGGACAGGAGTAATATCTCACTGTGGATAGAACTTTCTTGGCGCAGAAAATTATGGAAATGTTTTTCATCATCTGTAGTCTGAAGAAACTGGAAGGGCAATCTCTGTCTGGTGCCCTTTTAACTTCTCTCTTTGATGGTTTGGCCATTGGAATATTTAGGTTAACACCCTTTGTTTTTAAAATGCTTACAAGAATACTCCATGACTTGATCTGACAGAAATCCATTGACACAGGAAAAAAGCACAGACCTCATTTTGAAGCAGTAATAAACAAAATTTTAAAAAACTATCTTACAAAATTGTGCAAGGTAGTGTTGCTAATTTGATTCATGATAAATCAAACAATGTGAAAATCCACCACAATATTATTACAGCAGTATGCCAGATTTAAAGAACTGGTGCTAAACTAATTACACTGAACTATTTTGAGGGCTATTAACTTTGAGATGTGTTAAATGTCATGCAGCTACAGTGTCCGTCTCAGGAAGACCTAAGCATTAGACTGGAGAAAATTGAAAACAGAACAAGGATTATTTAACTCATGTGTTCTCTTTTTCTCCAAGAAATATGGCATTGGTTACTCTCAGGCACTGGCACTGAGAGTTATATGATTTGAATTTTCTTGAGTTCTTAATCTTTAGCTAAGGCTGGGCCTATAGTGAAAAGGGATACACAATTTAACAAGGCAGCAGCAGCTACCTGACCATTGCCAAATTTGGGAAACCTTAGAGGGCTTTTGAATCTACCTTTTCTCGTAGTAAACAAAATCATGGGTTAGTTGACAGGTGAAGTATTTAATTGATTTCTGTGAGACATTGAATTTAAGATTAAATGTGCATATGGATTTTCAGAACTACTTTGGAGTTGTAAAAATGTGTTTTAAAATGGAAAGGGGATATAAGTGCAAAGCTGGAGAAGATGTGATCTAAATGGCATGGGAAGAGATGTCTACCCAGGTAATACTAAGAAGTAGTACAAGGGGAAAATGGAGACAAGAACTTATAAGCCAACCTCAATTAAAGTGAGAGTCAGCCTGAAAATTTCAGATTAATATTTCTATTCCAGATCAGTTGTGGTCACCTGAAGGGAGAAAAAGAAAAACAAAACCAAGCTATTAACAAAATCCCCAAGCAAACCAATGCAGGTTGGGTTCAACATTTGTAGTTTCTATGGCTTGTTTCCATGCCCCTGGGAGAGGTGACGATCTTTGCATAGCCTTTGCCTGAGGCTGAATTTTATGCTAACATCCAGATCTTTCTGAAGTATATTCATCTGTATATTCACATTTCTGTATCCAGGGAAAGGAGGACCATTCAGCTGCCAGGCACTGAAGTCAAAGCATCCAGTCTGTTTACCATTTTACAAGTTTGTCAGGTTTATACTTCATTTACTTTCCCACATTTTTGACTAAACTGGGTAAGTTTATCAGTGCAAAGTGTTTCTTAGTTGAAAAAACCCAAACAAACAAGAAGTAGAACACATAGAGTATTTATTTACTAGAATCTCTGCAGAAAGTGATGATAAAGAGGCAAAGTGGTATTAATCTCATTATGATCTGACTTGGAGTGTTCATACTTTCAGCATTACACAGATCAAAATATTTGAGGTTAGGAAAGATTTTTCTTTGAGTCATATTGTTAATGATACCCCAAGACATAGACATAACCCACACAATAGAGAAGTAGAGAGCAATGGTCTCAATCAATTCCCTGCTTCTATGAATCATTAGCAGTGCTCTTTGGTTTGGTTTCATTCATAAGTTTGTTGGTGAGTGCTGTTAAGCATCCCTTGAGTGTTTAATGGATCTCTCTGGACAAAATCTCTTACATGGATTCCCAATCTTCCTGTTGACAGGTTTGTTTAGGGCTATGGCTTTATTCTTTGCACATCTCTTTCAACAACTGGAGTGAGTAGATCTACGTTTCTAAAAAAAAAGAGACAGTTATGTGGTTTCCCTGTATAAGGTAATAATAGTTAAATTTTATAAATAAAATTTTAAAAAGTGGCTTTTCTTAATGTGATGCCAACATTTGCATGAATTAAGTGGCAGAAGTCAATGTAAGGTACTGGATCAAATTTCAGAACTATGCACAATAATGCAGGTGTATTGATAACAATTGAAAATGGAAGGGAGAAAATAA
Source organism: Chloroceryle amazona (assembly GCA_027560015.1). Classification (NCBI taxonomy): domain Eukaryota; kingdom Metazoa; phylum Chordata; class Aves; order Coraciiformes; family Cerylidae; genus Chloroceryle; species Chloroceryle amazona. The sequence continues at coordinate 5,576 of JANHFX010026469.1, read as the reverse complement.
TCTAGTTCAGTTAGATTAATTTAAAAGATTAATTCTCATTTTATTGGTATTATACAGAACTGTGATAAATGGTATATTATTTTTTAATTATTATTTAATGTCTTTCTGGCATAAGGCTGATCTGAGTACTTTCTTCAGGTTTTGTAATTCAAAGTTTCTGTTTTATTTCCTTTCTTCCACTATGGTTAGGAATTTTGGTACAAACTGTGTGAGATAATGAGTTGGCTTATGGAGACAGAGATTTGAGTAAGCATAAAGAAAATGTAACTGCTGTATTCTGACATTTAATAATGTTAATAATCTCAGTTCTGTAATTTTAGGAATAGATCATCAGTAGATCTGAGAATGAAAGCCAGATGGTCAGTGTGAAGACAATAAATCCTTGTGGCATCTTTCTTTATCATACAAGTTTCATTCCAATGACTACACAGGTCAAGACTGAATAAAACAATTCCTTAAGCAATAAAAATTATGCAGAGATAGTAGTACTTAAAAAAAACAAAAAAAAAACCTCAAAACCATCTACTTCATTTCTCCAGCTAGAACAAGTCTGCAGTGTCTCGACTTGCCCTAAATTGCCTCTCCTACACACAGTATTGTAGACATTTGTCTCTGCCTTAATCCTTCCCAAAACCCCACGATTATAACATAATCTCCTATTTTTTCCAAAGATACACCCTTTCTGTACCATAACTGTCTCACTTTAGAGCTGCTATGCTTATATCTATGGTCCTGATAAAGGGAAATCACAATTAATTTATTCCATTTGGAAGCGTATTGTTTTTGTTTGAGAAAACATGTAAGTGGGTGAGTTAAGAGGGGACTCCTTCTTTGCATTCCTTAAGCAAAGACTCATTATTCCAAACTGTTGAGGCAATTTATCTTCTTTGCAGTAAAGAAGGTATTATCTTTAATCTGACTTCAAAGGTGTTACTTTTACAGTGCACCAAATACTTTACAAGGATATAAAAACTTCTGTTTTCTATCTAGAAATAGCAAAGGATTAGTTAAATAAAGCTAATTATTAAATAAATTGATGTATTAAAGAATGTACACATGTGGTTACACAACTGAAAAAGATATTGAGCGCTATTGCTAGAATTGTAACACTTTATAGTATGGATGTCCTTGAAGTAATTACTAACATCGAGTCCTCATCTACTTGTGTTCATACAACACTCTTCAAACTTGAAAATTTTGAGAGGATTTATCAGCAGCTCATGCTCTTTCTGATGAAGAAATGTGGTTTTGACAAATAACTGAAGATTTTGGTAGGTGAATAGAACAAAGTGATGTGTCTTTTCTGTCAGCAGTTGAAAGGCTAGTGCTGGGAAAACATAGTATAGCTGTATCTCAATTTTCAGTTCAGTGAAATTCATCAGCTGGAAGAGCTTTGAGTTGCTGTGCTTTAAGGAGTTACAGAATTACTGTGTTACTGTTAGTGGTAAAGTGTCTTACTCCTATTGGTACTCTAAGTGTTCTTCTTTATAAGCCTGAGGTATGAAAATATAAAATTAAATAAATGTATCTTCTTGTTAATAATCTCCTGTTAGGCCTATTGTTCTGTAATACTCTTTAGTTTTCAACTTATTTGCTGTGTGGTTCAGAGATCACCCATGGGCTTGGAGAATGCTTTCAGCAGATAATTGCTGAAACTGTCAGATGAAATCAACATAAAAGATACCAGGAAAAAATGTAAAAAGATGAGCCACATTACACTGTTACACTTCAGTGATGTATGAATGGAAGTTGGGGGAGAAAGGTTGAAAAGAATGGAAAATGTTGGGTGTCTCAGTTACACTGGTGGGGCCCCACAGAACTGCATGACTTCATGCTGCTAGAAGTTGGCCATTAGATTTGTATGATTTTTATACAATTCCAGTGATTAGGGATAGAAGACTTTGCATTTAAGTGAGTTTTCTTTCAGTCCTGACTGTGTGGTTTTTTTTTGTTTTCTGTTGCATATAATAGCTTTGCAGGATCTACTGTCATGAATTCAAAACACAAATATAATATCAAAACAAAAGTTAATGAAAAACACTGAATAAGAAAACTTCCCATATCTTCAACAGTCATCAAATACCCGTGAAAATGTAAAATACCACATTTTAAAGCTCCACATACAGATTGACAGATAACATCTATCTCAAATGCATCTACTGTGTCCCACCAGGACTGTTCCAAGCTGATGCCTTGACATGGCATCATGGTCAATGCTGTGTTTCAACTGTTGGAAAGCAAACACAATCTGTTTATTTACTAACCTAAAGTGATTATTGCTCAGAAGTGAAGATATTTAGAGGTAAAAGTGATCAATACAGTGAAACATTTTCCTTTCTTTCATTCTGCTTTATTTAGACTGGTTTAAATACATATTAGAAACAAACAGGCTGTTTAAAATTTATTATTTTTTTCTTTACAGTGGTATAAACTTATTCGTAGGAAAATGTACTGTCAATTGAGAAGAAGAAAGATAATGTAAGGGAGGCAAAAAGATGATTATTTGCGTTGTGTATAATGACAGTCTTAGAACTAAACCCATATTTTTAAGCAGGAGATGTCCTCTGTAGCATTTCTTTCCCACTCAGTCCTTGATAACCTCCTTGGCTTCTCTTTTCAGAGTACCCCTGCATATGTAGAAGCCAGCTCATCTGTATTTTGAGGATGAAGGGTCATTTTAAACACCACAACCCATCAACAGCAGATTTACTGAAGTTAAAACATTCAGTCTCTAAGCCCCCTTCAAAGGCAATATAATCAGACAGACCTTATTTCACCTTTCCTCTTTGACAATAGAGATTTAATCTAGAGATATTGCATTTGCTGATTTGTAAAACTAGAAGTTTCCTTTCTATAGATCTGTGACTCTTAGTCAGACTTGCTGCTATGCAAAGAGCAGATGTCCTGCTGTTCGACTGAAGCCTTAGCATTGTGTATTTGAAGATAATCCCTAGACCACCAGCATGTTTTCGGCATCTGTGACTGTAAAGGTTATGACAGTTGCCCCTTCTGAGTGTAATCTTTGGTTTTACAAGAATTCTGCCAAAAGATTTTCAAGCTGTGATTATCTCTTCCTGCTTTGTATGGTATTGCCAAGGAAAAAAATATACTGAGAGTTTTAAAAGCAATACATTCTGCATTGTTTTAAGACCTTCAATTTGCAACTAAATTATGTTCTTAGCTTTACACACTTGACTTCTTTGGATTATTTAACAGCTTACACTGCAGTACATGTGTAAGTGCTTGCAGGATCAAGATCCACATCCTCATCCTCTCTGCACCATTAAATATTTTGCAGAATTGCAAATAATTTGCAGTTGAAGAATAGTTCGGTTCCCCAAGGGGTTGACTGTTATGTATAAATGAAGAACATCCATGGCTTGCATCTGGGATTTCTCATTTTGTTTGGGTGAGCTAATCTCCTCAGTGTGTATGTGTGTACTCATGCACTTAAATATGTAGACATGGTAATGACCAGAATAAGCTTGCGGAGAAAAAAAAACAAGCAGAGGAAGGAGTTGCCGAATTCCTTAAAACATTTCCCTCATTTTGTGGAAATTTTAAAACATTTTGGTTTTTGGCTAGCTCTATAAATTATCCACTGCTTCCTTGTATTCTCTCTGCCTAGCAAAACTCAGGACAATGTTTAATATTCCAGACCACTGACTAGCATTTAGTGTGCAAAGTAGAACACAGTTAAATGCACCAAATATTCCTTTTCCTTTTTTCTTATCATATTAAGTTTCTTCTCTGCTTCTCTGGGCCTCCCTCCAATGATGATCTTAAGCAATTCATCATAACTTTTATGTGTTTGTACACATATGTTTATATATATATATGTCTATAGCTGTATATGAAGAATTTACTTGTGTGCATGTGTGTGTGTGTGTAAATACATAAATATGTGTCTTTCATATATAAAGGACACATAACAATAGTGGTGGATGTAAGACTTAAAGACTTCTTAAGTGGCCACACTGAGCAAAGGAGAGGAATAAATTCTTTAGTACTATTTCAGTGTTTGACCACTGTCAACTTCCTGTATTTCAGTTTATGCCCATTACTTCTTGTCCTTTAAATGAGCATGACTGAAGAGTCTTGTTCTGTCTTCTTTAGTCTCCCTCCATCAGTTATCCCAAAACATGGAGATGCCCCTTAAGCCTTTTCTGCTCCAGACTGAACTGTCACAGCACTCTCAGAATCTCCTCATATGTCAGACTCACCCATCCCTTAATCATTTTTCTGTCCTTTCACTGGACTCAATCCAGTATGTCCATGTCTCTGCTGCATCAGCTAGCCCAGACCTAAACCCAGCACTCCAGGTGTGTCTCAGCAGTGCTAGGTAGCAGGGAAAGATCACCTCTCTTGATCTGCTGGTGACACTTTGCGTAATACAGCCCAGGGGCTGTTGGCTGTTGCCCTTTGCAACAAGGGCACATCACTGGTTCATTTCCAAGTTTTTGTTCACCAGGATCCTCCAGGTTCTTTATACAAAACTGCATTTCAGCCATTTGGTCCTCACCCTGCACCCTCTGTGTGAGATTATTCCTCCCAGAGGCAGGACTTCTGCATTTCACTTTCTTGAACATCAGATTCCTGTTTGTATGTTTTTTCCAGCCTGTCCCTCTGAATGGTGACACAAGCATTTGTTCCATTAAGAACTCTTCCCAACAGCAAAGTTGCTGACATTGCACTCTGTCCCATCATCTAGGTTGTGAATGAAGGTATTAAACAGTATTGGCCCCAGTATTGATCCCTAGGATGCACCGCTAATCAGTGTCCTCCAGCTGGACTTTGTGCCACTACTAGGATAGTGGCACAACCCTTCAAGCTCAGCAGTCCAGACTGTGTTAAGTCCATGTCTGTTTAGCTAGCTCATACTTCATCAGCTTGTCTATGAGGACATAAAAGGAGACAATGTTGAAAGCTTTGCTAAATTTGAGATGTACAAAATCCACTGCTCTCCCTTTGTCCACTGAACTAGTAATTTTGCTGTACAAGACCATCAGGTTGGTCAAACACGATTTCCTCTTCATAAATCCCTGCTGATTATGCCAAAACACCTTTTTGTCTTCATTGTGTATGGAAGTGGTTTCCTGGATGGTTTGCTTCATCATTTTCCCATAGTTCAAGATGAGACTGACCAGCCTTTAGTTTCTGGATGACTCTTTTTGTTCTTCTTGAAGACAATAGAGTCATTTGCTTTCTTCCTAACTTCAGAAATCTCCTCTGATGGCCATTACATTTCACATTGAGACAATGTCCAGCTCCCTCAGCACATGTGGCTGCATCCCACCCAGTCCCAAAGATATATTCATATCCAGTTTATTTAAACTGGGTGGGGATCTTCCTCTACCAAAGAGATTTCATTCAAAATTATTTAACTGACTTTATTTGTTAAATTTTGAAAATTCAGCATAGAAACATAAAAATGTCTGTGTTGGAAGGGACTTCTAGAGGTCATCTAGTCCAACCCCCCTTTCTAATTTCAAACCATTGCCCCTCATCCTTTCACTACAGGCCTTTGTAAACAGGCCCTCTCCAGGCTTTTTGTAAGCTCCCTTCAGGTACTGGAA
>JANHFX010026468.1:0-25746 GCA_027560015.1 Chloroceryle amazona | reverse complement strand
CCGCCCCGATGGCAATTACAACACCGAACACCGTCAACACTGATGCTGTGGAGCAGGTACTACAGGTACTATGAAAGTCCCAGACTGGACTCAGCAGCAGATGAGAACTGGGCTCAGGAGCTGGATTCTGTAACTGGATTCAGAAACACATGGATTGGGATCAAAGGCAGAACAGAAGTTCTTCTCAGATGCCAGATATTGAAGAGAGCTTGACCCTTGTGATCCCTCAGCTTTATACTGAATATGATGTATATGGGATGGAATCACTTGTTGGTCAGTTTGGGGTCACCTATGCTGTCCTCTCCTCCCCGCAGGTGCAGCCTTTTACTTTCTGCACCCCCAACATGGTACACAAGATCCAGCAGTGGCCTTGCACACCAATCCTTGGTACTAACTCTAAACATAGAGCATTTTACTCTTTAGATGTACTTCCCAGTACCTGAGAAGGCTGCCCTGAATAGATTAATAGTATCATGGTGAGAATGCATTTATTTCCACGGATTTAGAAGCACTAGTGGCTTGTCTTTGACAGAAGACATCAATGACTCTCATCCAACTTACTAGAAGAATTCAGGCTTGTTTCTGTGTCAGTAATGCCATTAGTGTTTCAAGCTGAATGCCAAATTAATCTTTTGGTATTAACTGAGAGGGTGCAGAACTAAGCCACTTAGTGAGAAAGATATTTAAATCTGAAAGACATTAAATACATTTTACTTCAAAGCTGTCAATAGTGCCTACAAAAATACAACTTCTGCTAAGTTTGTCTGATGCTAATACGTCTCTAACCACAGAACACTGGATTGAGATACAAATAACAGCAAGATCTATGTTAAATATGTTTATCTAAAAAATACAAATAATTATTTAGTCTCAAAAAGTGCACTGTCAGTGGAAAATTCTCTGTCAGAGACAGAATTTACAATAGTGACAGCTGTTCTAATTAATAGATATTTCAATTTGGATATTTTACTTTGGAAATTTTTCACCTGAAATCATAAAAGTTTTGTCTCTGACAGAATATGTCTTTTAACCATCTTGTCTGTATTTCAGTATATGGAAGATTATCTAGCTATGCTAAGGTTTACTCCCATTTGACTGAAAGGTGTGAGAGACAAAGTCATGAGTTCTTGTCTTAACTGTTGAAAAAAAATAGTAAAGATTTTGACAATGATCATGGCAAAGGAAATAGAGGCAAAACAATTCACTTTAATATTTCAAATTGAAAGCATACATTGGAAAAATGAGCATTATGTATAATCCACCTGCAAATAAGAAAATTTTTGGAGTGAGCAAAATATTTATCTCCACTCAACTGTTCCAAACCTCTTCTTTTTATTCTCCTCTGCCTCTGTATAAAACTGTATTTCACATTATTTTGCAAATTATTCAAATCAATCCCTCTCTTTTCTTCTATGTCTGTGATCAGCATGATGGGCCCTGTTTTCAGAATCATAGAATGGTAGGGTTGGAAGAGTCCTCTGGAGATCATCTAGTCCAACCCCCCTGCCAAAGCAGGATCACCTAGGGCAGGCCACACAGGACTGCATCCAGGTGAGTTTTGAAAGTCTCCAGATAAGAAGTCTCCAAAACCTCCCTGGGCAGCATGTTCCAGTGCTTCCTCACCCTCACAGTAAAGAAGATTTTTCCTCATGTTGAGGTGGAACTTCCTATGTTGTAGCATATACCCATTATTCCTTCTCCTATTACTGGGTGCCACAGAAAAGACACTGGCCCCTTCCACTTGACAGCCACCTCTCAGATATTTATAGACATTAATAAGATTCCCTCTAAGTTTTCTCTTCTCCAGGCTAAACAGCCCCAGTTCTCTCAGCCTTTTTACATAGGAGAGATGTTCAAGTCCTTTAATCATCCTTACTCCAACATATGCTGTAAAAACCAAGTAGCTTGTTTCCCTTCTACCAGTGGTTTGAAAGACTCCAACAGCTCTAAGAGATTTAAATCTGTATTGAGATAGTTGTCTTGACACAACTGGATAAAATGATAAAGATCAAGCACGATTAAAAGCTGCTATAACTCTATGTCATGTACTAATTGGAGGTACAAATGGCAGAAATTATTTACATTCTACTATGCCAACAATTGCCCCATGTAACTTCAGTTCAATTATAACATTGACAATTTAATTGCTGGCCACAGAGGTTGTGGAGTCCTCTTCTGTGGAGACTTTCAAAATCCACCTGGATCTGTTCATGTGTAGCCTGACCTAGGTGATCCTGCTTTGTCAGGGTGGATGGACTCGATGATCTTTAGAGGTCCCTTCTAATCCCTAATTTTCTTTGATTCTATGATTTTTGATAAACCTGATGGTTATTTGTTAAAATCCTGGCATAACTTCACCTTTTTGACTTACTGGAGTCAGAATTTTACTTTGTATGTGTATGGATGTTAAAATTTCATCACTAGCACTAGTATTGTTCCTGTCAGTAATTCACTATTTTAGAAACAGAAATAGTAGGAAAAAGTAGGAACAAAAGCACTCATTTTAAATTCCAGAATAATTGATCTATAATTTCTAATTCAGTGTTTTGTTAAAATGTTGATTAAAATGTATTGCAAAATCTGTGGGACTTAAAAGCTTGGTGTGATCTTATATACCCAAATGCTATGAAGTAATAGACTGCAAGTAACAAGGTTCAGTTAAGCCCGATGGAATAAGAAAAATTGTGAAAGAGAAAATTAGTCCCACAGGTTCTCATGGTTCATCAAGCAAACTGGAATTAGAGAGGACCGCTAGTACTAGTGGCACATTTATTCATGGTGCAGGAGACCTCATCCAGGGCAGAACATTGCCTTAGGGTCATAAGAGAAAACTATTGTAAAAATATAGTCTGGCTGCTAACCTAAAAAAGGAAGTCATAACAACGAACAGCCACAGCACCAAATAGAGCCAAAGGCTAAGTACATAATTCCCTGTTTTTTCTGAGCAGGAAATGCTCAAATGCTAGCTTAAAATTCTTGCAAGTGTATGCTCAGATGCACTCAGTTGTTTCTAGCTCAAGCTACCTTCCATCCTGCAGTACAGAGAGACAGATAATTTGATAGTTATTCTGACCTGAGGCAAGGGTCTTGTAGGAGAGTAGTGGCTGACTTATTCTCTAGCAATGCCTTGGGAATGACATTAGTGACAAAGAGTGGAAACATTTCTCAGCTGAAATAACTTAGAGTGACTCTTGTTCTTAGTGAGTATATTAATGGAAGTTACTTGAAACACACACTTAGGTGAGCACACAGTTTAGCCGATATCACTGCTGCTTCATTGTCAGAACATATCATATCATTCCTTACATGCCCTTTCTTTAAATTGTACATTTTCAGTCATCCACTATAATAGCACTCCCGCCTCCCCTCCTTTTTTTAATATAATGTTTACTTAATATACACATGGAAATGTATTTTGTGCTACTCATGGCAATTTTTTATAATGTGAGGCATTTACAGATACATTCTTGCAATGAAAGTTTATATCCATTTCTCTTTTTCAGTCTGATAGTTTACAATTCTAACATGAAGTCAGTAGCAGAACAGAGAGGTTTTGCTTGATTTTACTTATGTGTTTTGTGGATTTTGCTTGGTTTTGATTTGTTTGCTACTTACTGCTTTGATCATAGAGTTGATTCATGCTTAAGAGGGGAAACAAAAGGCAAAAGAACACTCAATGACCATCCTTGCCAATGATACATTACTTGATTCAAATAAGACTGTACACATGCCAATGCTTCAACTGTCACTGACTTAGTAAGAAGAAATTTAATTTTCCCTTTATCTTCAGAGTTAGTAATGTGGATTTTTTGCATATAAATAATGTGCAGCCACATCCATTTTCAGCTAGAATATACTAATGGGATTCTGTGATCTTCCTTGCATTTTGAAAAGGTAATTTAGTATATTTTCTAGCTCAATTTTTGTTGCTTTTACAGCCTTATTAAAAAGCTACAAGATCAACATCCCTGCTGATATAACAGTCACCACAATTATTTATATGCCTGCTATTTCCAAGTGTATTACTACAATATACCTTTTGCAGGGCTCAATGTAAGGTGACTTGTAAGCTTCACCTGGTGCAAGGAAAATTCACAAGTTCAAGCATTTCTCTGAAATGAATCCATTAGCTGGATAGGCTCCTTAACTTGTCATTGTGGCCTCTCAGTAAGCAGTTTAGAGCTTAGTTTTACATACTTCAGCTAATTTTTTATAGCGTCCCAACAAGTAATAAACTTTAGATAACCTCTCTTGTAGGTCCTGCAAAGTTTGGTAACTGGCAGCCTTTCTAATATTGTATCAAGGTGTATTTTCCAATTCAGTTACTGGGTTAAATGCACTGAAGTTATATTTTTCAAGCTGCCCCCCACTTTCATGGAATGGAACAGAAGAAGGACACACAGTCACAGAGGAGGGGAGACTGGAAAGTTGCTGTGGATGTCACCTGCTCAAAGCAGGGCTAAACTCACATTCAAACAAGGTTGCTTGGGCTCTTGACCAACTTTTAAACATAACCAAAGATGGAGATTTGAAATGTCTCCAGGCAAGCTGTTCCAGTGCTTAACTCTCATTGCAAAGTATTTTCCTTCTGTTTAGTCAGAATTTATCTTGCTGCAACTTGGAACAGTTACCTCCTGGCCATTTTCAGTGTATCTCTAAGACTCTGTTTTTTCAACATATCTCTGAGTAGTTGAAGGCAGCCACTTGATCCCTCCCAGCACTCTTCTCCTGACTAAGCAAACCCACGTGCCTCAGCCTCTCCTTCCATGTCAGGTGCTCCAGATGCTGACTACCTTACTAGTCCCACACCAGACTCCCTCCAGTTTGTTAGCACGTTTCCTGCATGAGCCCAAGCCTGGGATCAGTACTCCAGACAGAGCCTCAGGAGAGCTGAACATGAAGTAATCATTTTTCTTGACTTGCTAGCTATACTTGTCATATATCAATGACAGGGCTGCAACATTAGACCACTACATGTGTAGCATGTAACCAGCAGGGCACTTTTGAGCTTGGACAGTGATGTCTTATACACTGGGGGTGGTAGAGTCCATCCTCACCAGCCTTTTACAAACCTTGCACAAGATAGGTTTGTTGTTCTGTATTAAAAGTGATGCACAATGGCAGTAGAAGAGGTTTAAGAGAACAGTATCATGACGTGAAAGGTTTCCACAGGTTCATTTTTAGTGTGCCTCTTCTTTTCCAATTAACTGTTATAGATATTACAAATGCCTAGAGGCTTTCCTGGACCTGTATTGTAGCCTTTCATGAGGACTTCACTACCTATATGCAAACTCACACAAATGGACATGTGACAAATTGAACTGGGCATTTAAATGTGCAAGCAGGAGAAATTTAGAAGGTAACTACAGATGACGGGATATTTTTTCTGTTTTCCATCATATAACAAATAAATATTGTCTTACTAGTATTATCTCAATGATCAATAACCCATACTGTTCTTCTTTTTGTAGAATGTTGTTCTCTTTAATTTCTATCAATTATATGTTCATGCGTGTGCACACACACAAGGACATTAGTCTGCCATAAAATTTTCTATTGATACCCCCATCAGTTAAAAAATTATTAAAGCTACTAGTAGCACAGATTCTTAATGGGGAAAATATACCTCAAAGTTGTCACCTTTTTGCCACTGTACAAAATTAATTTCCAGTTAGTAGTTGACTGGCTAACTGTATAGACATGTTCTGGCAAGTGGAGTCATAGAGTGGCAGAGAAACTATGGCATGAAACTGCAAATGGGTTGTATTTCACTTTAGCTATGGATTGGAAGAGGGAAAGAGGAAGAGGCAAGGAGATGAGGAAATGAGAGTGTTGAATGAATTGCACGAAATCGCATAGCTCTGAAATTTGACAGGTCTCCAAGGTGCTTGGTAAGCAGCCACAAGGCAGAAAACCTTTGGAAACTTGAGGCTAGCTTTAAATGCAATCTAGACCAACAAGGGAAATAGAGAAACTATTTTTATTTTTTTTAATTAAATCAGCCAACAGGAGCTAACTGTTCATTTGGACTCTTGAGTATCCTTAAATTTTCCAATTATTCATGGAACATAATATTTTATTTTAAAGTTTCCTAACTTTTTTTCTGACATGTTTGTTGATTTGCTCACAATTACAATGATCATCCTGAATGAATCTTCCAATAATTTGTATAACTGGAAGGTTTCTCCATGGCCAGTTACACTGGCATGGAATCAATTCTACTATAAGAAGATCTCACTAATCACTCTTATTTATTTATTTAGGTTTATAGTCACAGTACAGGAGCATACTAATTTACTTTATTCTCATCCTTTTGGCTGCTGAACTGCATGAGAGGGATACAGACACAGAATTTGTTTGTTCCAAGACTGGATTAACTTTGTTGAAGGCAGAATTGTCCTTTTCTTTTACATCTGTGTTCTTTATATCAGCCTGTACATGGAATTAGAATTAAAAAACCCACAGCATCACACAATAATGAAAAGATAGAAATGGACATTTTTGCTTTATTCTAGGATTCTTTTATTTCCCCCAAATATGCTTACCTAAAGTCTCAGTAAGTCAATAAGTCTCAAACATAATACATTTGAAAGTTTGCTTACTGAAAAAATACCACTGCATTCATCTGTTCATTCCTGAAATGTAACACAAACTTACATTAGATTTGACATGCAGTGTAGCATTACATCTGTTATATAACAGAGCATGACTGGCAGGCTCAGCATAAGAGGTCAGAATTGTTAAATCAGCCAACACTTCCATTAAAGGGTCTGTTTCAGCAGAACTGGGTGAGGTGATCTGTTCTGAGTTTCTTTTCTGAAGATTCTGCTATCCAGAGGGAGATAAGAATTAGACAGCAGTGACATGAGCTTCTTTGAATAATCAAAAAATATTTTGACAGAAATGTTTTTTGACAACTATGGGCATATAAGGAACAGCTAGCACTGAAATTTAGAGCAGTTTGAACTCCAATGATTGTGTACTATCCATTTAAAATAATGTATTGAAGTCAACTTGCTGCATTTTACAATCTACTATTAAATGCAAGATCTCCTGAACAGAATATTTATTTCTTCTTTCTTTTGAAGAAGTAATGCAGTCAGGTGTCTTTTAGCCAAAGCTATCAGAAAACTGTCTCTAGTAAGACAGTATTACTCATACTGGTGAAGTATTTTTGTCTATTCACTCACAGACTTCACTTAACAGTAGATTTAAAAACCCATCTGGTAAGTTTTAACTTCTGCCATTACATGGAGCGATTGCTGGCAAGTATGGTTTGTTTCCAGTTTGTGTGCTAATGTCCATTTTAAAATAAGGAGTGCAGGGGTCAGGGAAGTCTCTATGGAGCACTTCTTCCTTGGTCAGTCACCAAGTCTTCCTTAGAGAGAAAAATGTTCAGATACACCAAAAAGTGGGAAAGAGCACAACCAAGGGAGACAGCAAGACAAATCAAGGGGCTGGAAGTCTGCAGAAAAGCAAAAAAGCAGCATCATGGAGTAATAGAGAGTAGACAATCAGGATTCATTGGCAGGAGAAACTGTCTCAAATCTGTGAAAACATTCCTGTAGCTCAAAGAGCTGCTAAGTTGACAGCCCACAATATAATTGTACAGATACACCTACAAAGGTAAGCTGGTACTAGGTCATAGAACAGGACTTTTTCTTTCTCTCTGGTCTAACCTTGTGTAAAAGCCAGACTACTGATGTCTCAGACCTCGTGTGGTGATAAGATCTGGACAGAGAATGAGCAAGGCATATCTGTAGGGAGGAGGTGTCAATGGCCCTGCCATCTTGATAGCTCTGCCATCCTCCCCTGGCTCCTTGCAGATAAATTAACAATAGGAGGAGATAACATACAGAAATACTGTCATGGACAGGACTCTCTGAATAAGAGGGCAAGAGGAATGTAGAGAAGATATCGTCTGAATCGAGAAAGGAGGATATTTAATGGGCTGAATTGAGCCCTCTGTCAGATGATCATAACCACCCAGTTCATCCTGATCTTGACTGCTCGCCCTCCTTAGAGGTATTGAAAAGCTGCAAAGCCTGCTCAATTTCAAAGGGGCAGGGCTGGGCGGAGGTAAATTGGCAACTCACTCACTCGTTGCGGAATGGATAAAGGGCTCAGCAAAGGAAAGAAGGCTGAGGCCTGGAAAGGCCATAGACTGTCAGTTTAGGGGCAGTGAAGAAAGATAATGTGTTGTGGACCTAACTGAGAGAAGAACAAAAGAGATGCTATGGAAACTGGTTAAGAACTGGCAAGCTGAGCTGGAGGCTGGGTGGGAAAAGCATGCATGAGCAGTGCTGGCAGCAGAAGGGCTGCAGGGCCGGTTGTGCAGCGCTCTCATTAGGGAGCGAGAGTTGTGCTAGATCAGGCTGAGCCATGTCAGGAACACCTCGAGTGTGACTATGGATACAGCAGTGTGGCTGAGGAGCATGGTTTAGATGCTCAGGAAGTGTGAGTACACCAGTGGCAGATGCAAAACTTCAGCCCAGAGATAAATTTGCTCCTCAACCTTGACCACTCATTAAAAGTGAGTTCCTGTATGACGGGAGCAATGAGGACAGGCCGATGGGCTTAACTAAAGAAATACCCCACAGTGTGATGGAACTGGCAAAGTGACAAGAAAAGTACAGCCAGCTCCTTTGGGAGTCAGACCCTGAGTGCAGAGAGTCTCTTGCGGGGGGAGGCAGGATAAAGCTTAACGGGGATAAAGCACTGGGGCCCTGGTGTGTTTCTGACTGTGGATGATAACTGGGCACCCTGGTCTCTGACCCAGGGAGCAGTGTATCGGGCAGGAGGGCTGGCTGCCTTAGAAAGAGGGGATCCAGTGGCCACCCCCACTTAGGGATTAGACCATTTAACTGCAAATGTGCAGAAAGCGGCTTGCCTTCAGCAACCCTCTCCGAAGGGCTGAAGGATCACCCCACTCGAATGATGCTGCTGGTAAGGTGCCTCACTCACTCTTTGAAACTTTATGCCACCCAACTCCAGGGATGCCTGAGGGCAGTGATGGCTTTGGGAGGGACAATCATGGGTCATCTTCGAACAGCTTTGTCCTCAGGTGGGGCCCATAGGAGTGGGATCTGCTCTCTCACCTGGGGGAAAATTGCTCAAGAGTTCATCAGCTACGGCCACCTGCAGCAGAAGCATGCAGGATGACAGGAAATCCATCTTCTCTGCATAATTTTTCAGTAGTAGTGCTTTGTTATTTGACAGTTTCCTTCTCTCTTTCCTTGTTTTTTTTTGATTTCTGCTCAGGAGACAATTTCCATTTTCAGATGAGGATAGTTTTATGATTCTGTAAGCTGTGCTTAGGAGTAATTTTAATTTGCTTCTTTGACTTTCTTTGTGCTTTGTTTTGTTCCTTTACCAAAAAGAAAAAAACAGAAAACCAGAAAAGAAAGGTCGGGGGCAGGGGAGAAACTAAGTTATGAAATGGAGGAATCTTTTCCAAAATGATGCATTTAGAATTCTGTAAGCACTGGTAAACCCAATGGTGTTACATAACACTTATTTGTTCACTCAATGCAAAACAGTCATTAGTTTTATTTCTAATTAATTTTTGTTTATTGTGTGTATTATATTGCTAATTTTTCTTCGATATACTTTTTTGATGTATTAGAGGAAACCATTTCAGTGCTTGTTTGATACTTTTTAGAATACACTTCAGCAAAGTCTCCTGAAGTATTTATTAGGAATGAAATGGACAAATCCTTCTTTGTAATAAGATCTATGGATTTTTATTTTTTCTTTTGCATACAGAAATACTGTCATGAAGATTATTGATAAGGAGATGTTTAACTCTTTAAACAAAATATTAATTGTCAAATACAAATTTCCCTTCAGCCTGTCACTAGACAGTGTCAAGTATTGTTCAAAACAAACTTGGAGATCTTAAGCATCTTGTGTAACATTTAATTTCTTGTTACATTTTATTTTACTGCCTCTGTACTTCTAAGCTGTTGACAGAGTCAAATAAAATACCTTGAAGTCCTACCAAAACAAAATAAAAAATAAGAAATAAAAAATCTCACATTACTTCCAGCTTTATGTGACACAAAAAAAACTGATATCTCTGTGCTGGTCACTAGCACTAATCAGTCTCCTTTTCTGTGAGCTTTAACAGAAAGACTGAGAAAAATGGACCTGGAGACCAAATTGCTCTTTTGTGACTTGAGGAGATTCTTCCATGTAAGAGCAGAGATACAGGCCAGAATAGATAACAGATTGTACCTATTAAATGCATTTCCAACTGTAACTCTTGATTTGATGTATTTTTTTTTAACTATGAAATAATCAATATAAAATCAATTAGAATAATTGATTCTGATTTCCTGGATGTACATTTCCCAATGAATCAGAAACTCATCCACTGTAGAAATGATCTGGGTTTTTTTGTATATGTTTTATTTTCTCCCCCCCAAACCACTATACCATGCTGTATTCTTACAATATGTTGATCTCTTCCCACTTGGATTTGTAAGGAGACCTCCAAACACTTGCAGTTCTTTCACAGTGACAAGCTTTAAAGACACTTGCTTATCTCTTCAATTTTCTCCTGCTATTTAGTTTTACTATAGTAACTTTTTTCCCTAGTTGCATATATATAATTAAATCTATATTAGTATATTCAGCATGAAAATATTAATCCAAATTAATCCAATTAAGACACAGTGGTTCAAAGAACAGGCAAATAAGCAATTGGTACTTTTAGAAGGGATGGAAAACTGAAAGCCCACTTTAGCAAAAGTACAGATTTGTTGAGCTAGAGAAATGTGTGAAGTAAATCAGTGTAATGAAACTGAATCCAGATGTTCCACCCAATGACTAGAAGACAAAATTGAGTGTGCAAAAGCTTTCAAAGAGAAAGCATAAGAGGAAAGGGAGGGAGAGCCAGCAAGCTCTGTAGTGTTTGTGTTGGATATGTGAAGCTGTTCACTCTGGAACTCTTTTACACAGGCTTGAGGTTTTTATGTATGGATTCATACCATTGGGCATTACTGTTCAACTTCTCATAGCATCTAAAAACTAACATTTTTTTACCACACAGGTAACAAGTATTTATAGACAGTGTCTTTGAAAACATCTCAAGATCTCAGAGATGCACTTTAGCTCTGATGCTATTACGTGTCCAGATCCTCATCTCTCACAGGAGCAAATGGTTGAAGGATGATAACAATTTCACTGCCTTTACTTCCTCTGAAGATTTTTTGGCATCAAATGAATGCTTGTTTCATCCAGAAGCCATGGTGGGGGCTGCTGTCCCAAATTAGTTGGGAAAATGCCCTCAGCTATGCATCATCTTTGAAAAAATGTATTCTCATTTTGACTATAAACCTGTTTTTTTCAGTTTCAGAATGCATCTGCTATCTGACATTGTTAGTAATAGCACCAACACTCTGTGTTAGGCAGAGCTTTGAAATGAGGAAAGCTTTAACTTTGTTCAATTCGGGAGGACACAGAACTTAACAGTTTGGTGGGTTTTTTTAAAATATGTTTTAATAGAAAACTAATTATCTCAAGTAACATAATTCTTTGAACAGCAAAAAGTTAAATCTCATCACAAATAAGTAAAAAATGAATGTTCAGATCCCTGAAGGCAGCAGCAGCCATGACTGTCCCTGCTCAGTGCCTGTGGCTCCCTCCATTCTGCCCACAGCACAGGACCCTATGTCAGCCCCTGCCCTAGCAATGCTGTAGCAGGGACAGTCTCCAGCTCCCCACAGCCCTGCCCTGCATGGTTGTGGACCCTGCTGAGCTGTGTCCACCTGAGGCCCATATCCTGGACTGTCCTTGCATGATCCCATCCCCTGGGAGGTGTCTAATGCCCAGGGCTGGGGCAGCCCCAGTGCCCTTGGCTGCCCTGCTCCTGGCTGGGGTGGTGGGATGCACCCTGGCTGTCAGATCCTGACCTGGCCCACCTCAGGGAGCCCCTGACACTATCAGTGCCTGGCCCCCTGGAGCAACTTGTCATCATGGTTCCCTGACAGATGGAAAGATGAGCATCAGTGATTTATATATCGCAGTCTTAAAAGCAGAATATCACTACAATAAACTGATCAGAAATGCAGTTCCCTGACACCATGAATGTTTAAGAAAGATTTCACTGTTCTGCAGATATTTTTCCTTTTCTCCAGTTTTGCTTTAGTGCAGAAACTTGTCTTCCTGAGTTATTACTAAGTCTGTGGCCCATTCTAAGTTGCTAAGGAAATCTTTCCACCATCTCTGAGCTCAGCACTGGGTATGCTCTTTGTGTTGGGAGAGCCTTCAGCTCCTTCTCCAGAGTCTCTATCCTTGTTTGGTTCCACAAACCTTCCCAGAGACATACTGCAGGAGACAATGCTCCATTCTCCTAGAGCACATTTCACACACCCTCCCCCCCAATTCCATCTTCCCTCAGCCCTTCTAAATCTGACCCATGGGGCTGCATCCCAGGCTCATACAATTTTTTCCTGCTGATGCTCAGCCATAACCTTTAAAAACCCTGAACAAACTGTGCAGTATATTGATGCAGTTCCACCATCTATTATAATGTTTGGCAAAAGGGATGTTACTTACTACCAGGGAAGATACTTCAACCTGCCTAGAAGCAGGAACTAATTTTATACTTCTAACAAACTCCTCTTTCTGTGCCCCTAAATCACCAGCCCACTTTTCTGTCTCCAGTAGATTTTGAGTGTTGAGAAGCCCCAGAGCTCCTTCCAAGGACACAATTTCCAAACAGCTCGGGATCTGACAAAGTGGGTGGTGAAAAAGCCATCACTGCTACAGGTTTGCTACATATTCCTGCATGAGGTTCCCTTCTGTAACTGCCCTGATAGATGAAAACATTTATATTTTGTATAGCATTTACACCAGAAGGAATGTAGAATTTACTATCCTACTTACTAATTTTATCTCATTATTGAACTAGCTATTTTATTATGTTATTTAGTATCATGCCATTTTTAACTAAGACCTGGAGAGAAACTAGCACCACTCCCCCCACCCCAGTGCGGAGTACATGTGAAGTAGCTATGTTTGAGGAAAATTAAAATCAGGAAAATTATGGACATCAGGGAGAGGCTGAGCTTCAGTAAGCCTAAAAAGCTGACAAAAAGGTTTGCTTTTCTATTTGTAACTGAGATTTAGTTTTTTGTCAGCTCCTACTTCTGTAGTTCCAGCTTTCCTGTAAGGCAAAGGCTTAGATAAACAACTCTTCAGGTGGAGAGCTTCAGCAATGATTCCTTGCCATCTTTTCCATTTTCTTTCACTGTTTTCCCTCCTTATTTTTCAAGGACTTAAATCTTATCTAGAGTCTTGACTAAGCAAACCTTTTTATTACAGAATGCATTGATCCTGAAATAAGCTATTAAAATTTGTATGCGGTGATGCTAGCTCAAAACCAGTATGCATAATAACATGGCAAACAAGTCAAGTTAGTTTTATAAATGAGTGAAATTCAGGCCCCTGTCAGAGGTAAAAGCAAATGTTTAACATGAAATGTTTATTACTGACTGGTAAATATAGATTCCTTTAAAAGTTTTGAGGCTTAATGTTTCTAATTAAAGTCCTGTTCCCCAAATGTAATGTATTGGAGATGAAGAAGCTGTTTTCCTGTGCAGGAGGAAAGTTGATTCTGAAATCTCTATGGGCACAGAAAATTGGTGTCCTAAAAAACACTACACACTGCTGTCATAAGAGCCATATTGTGTAATAACTTCATGCATATAATTATAGGGATATGTAATTCCAAAAATTGGAATGAATCCATTTATTCCAAGATTTAGTTTAATGAAATAGCCACTTACACACAGAAAATCTAATGGTTCAAAGACATGATCAAATAATAATGAGATTGGATGTAGCTACATTAATGGTATGAACATAATAGGCTAAATCCATTGGTAAATTCTTTTATAATTGTCTGGCACAGTGTTGAAGGTACTCAAAAGCAGACCAGCTAGTTAGTAACTCTGTACCCTTAGCCAGACAGGATGGGACAGTAGGAAGTGGAGTCAGAACTTCCATTTCCATGATGAATTCTTCAGGCAGTTGTACCTATTATTTCCCCTACATAGGCTTGGGCTCATCCTCTCTCTGGATCTGCCCATGGAAAAAAAATATTGCAAAATAATTTTGGCTCTTACGTTAGTCATATTTTTTCCGGAGGTTCATATACTGTGAATATGAAAGGAAAATAAAATTATTTTGTCTCGGAGAGAGAAAAGGCAAAAAGCGTATCTCTAGAAGTGGTCAAGGCCACGCTGGAAGGGGCTTTGAGCAACTTGATCTAGTGGGAGGTGTCCCTGCCCATGGCAGGCGGGTTGGAATTGGATGACCTTTTAGGTCCCATCCAATCTAAACCATTATATGATCCAGTGATATTTGAAGAACTAACTTGAATTTTTTTTCTATTACTATTATTCAGATTTAATAGAAACCAAAAATTACATTGACAAGATGAGTTTGCACTATCAATAAATAAAGCTGGAGAAGGAAGGAAAAAGTAATCAGGAAAACATGCACAAAATTGGAGTGACAATCAGATACTGTCAAAAGATCATTATATTTGATATAGATCATTTGATGAGATGCAGGCCAAATTCAGCCCTGGAGTAAACAGATGGAATGCCCAGAGACTGGAAAAATGACAACAGAATCTTTTATTTCCTTATTTTGCAGCAAAAATTAGGTCTGTGCACTGTAGCTACAGCTGTCTATAACAGGTATGAAGAACAAGGAAGTCATGTAGTCTCTGATAAAGGCTCAAGAAAACACACAACTAATTGAAAATATTCCACATTTTACTTAAACTTCTCACAAGCAGAATTTATTTTCTTACCTATTATTTATTTTTCTGCCTGTTGCTATTATTATTAGGGTATTTTGGTCTGTATCAAAATGTTACGTTTGGAGTTCCATATTTTATTTCC
The DNA here is from genome assembly GCA_027560015.1 of Chloroceryle amazona. Classification (NCBI taxonomy): domain Eukaryota; kingdom Metazoa; phylum Chordata; class Aves; order Coraciiformes; family Cerylidae; genus Chloroceryle; species Chloroceryle amazona. The sequence continues at coordinate 10,828 of JANHFX010026468.1, read as the reverse complement.
CCCCTGTCCATTAGAGAGATGCCTTGGAAAGAAGGTATGTATATCCCATAAAATTGCTAGCAAGGTAATATATTGAAAAGAATGTATATTCCTTAATACAACAAAGGAACAAGTGTCCAGCTGTCAAGAGCACAAAAATGTAGTAGAATGCATTAAAATAATGTTGTCAAGTTCTTTCTTTCCTCCAGCCTTTTTTCCCACCTGTGACTAATCCTGTCTGTAGTTCAGGCGCACATGAGAAACAATCTGGCTACACGCAACCATTTGAGAGAGGAGTGGTTGCAGAGAAAAAAAAAACTGGACTGCGAGGTTTAAGCAAATGATTTATTTGAAATCACAGGTTTAACTGTAAGGCCTAAGCAAATGAACCATCTATTTGAAATCTAACATGCCATTAATGCAGGTTTTTATGGATACAATGGAAGAACGCACTATTACAATTTAAAAGCAAGAATACACTAAAACAAACTAGAAAGCATGCTAAGTATGATACACTTGTTTGTTAATCATCTGTTTGCAAACTTACAGCATGCCAAACATTCGCTTACCCCTCCAGGTAAGGGCTCTCAATCTTAGAAAAAGTCACCTTGGTCAGTGTCCTGACCATGGGGGAAGGGTCTCCATACAGGCAAGCACTGAACAGGCCACTCCCAATTCCTAAGCTATATTTTGGGACTTTCATCCCTGATTTATGTGACTTGATTATACTGTTTGAATACATGAGGTTGTAGCTGAAACTCTCTAGGTGGTTGTGGTAAAACTATGCCTGATCAGATTATGTATCTTAATACACAAAACTTTTGTGGCTGAAACCACCACTGAAGCCCTCTAGGCTCTCTTTTTCTTACTTTTGCTAGAAGCCTAATAGTGGTTTGAACTGAGACTTGGCACATACCATTTGTTGAGGAACTTTGAAGTTCAGTTCAGGTTTTGGTTCGTGTGGTGCAGCATTGTCCTGTTTGGCCTGGGGCTCATGCACAACAGAGCAGTGAGCTATATACACAGCTCCCCATGTGTCACCTCTGCACAGACAGGGTCATAGATAGACAAACCAAGGCTGAGTCACTTGCACACCCCACACCCCCGCAGTGAGTCTCCTGCATGCACCAGTTGTTACCGAAACTTCCTTATGAACTATGAGCCAGAAAATCTATACAGTGGTGTAAACTCAACACTACGCCATCAGCACATGTTGTAGTGGAAGAATTGTGAAGCACCTGCACTTTGGTCATATTGAGAGAAATTAGGGAGCAAAAAGGAAAAGTAGATTTCTCTCCCAATGAGGATTATTCCCTGTTGTCCATTTATTAATGATACATCTACATTAATGTTTAATGTTCAAAAATACCTGATGAGAATTAGTCTTTAATGAGGCCTCTGCTGATTAACCTGTTTTCAAGAACAGTAATGCAGCTGCATCCACCATGAATTGTCTCCATATACTGTTTCTGAATTAAAATAAATTCACAAGAGACTGTTTTAAATATCAGATACTCTGCCTATTCTAGCAGGGCCCATAGCAATGGTGTCTTCTTTTAAGTGAATTTAAACTGTAAACCTCAGTAGGTCACTATATTTATTTGGATTCTTTTAGGATTGATTTCAGGAAAGAAAAAGTAATCTCACTCAATAAAATACTGTACATTCTGTACACTTTTTTTTTTATGCACAGTGAGCATGACAATTACTATTTAAACCTCGGAATCAGTAAGAAAACCCATTTCTCATTTTTTGAAAGTTTACACAAATATCCAATTTTATTTCTTGAATTATTTGAGGAACACTTCTGTAGACAAATATTGCTAACAGGAATTATGACAATTACGTACATCTTGCATAAAATTTTGCCAGGTATGATCTGTAGTTTTCGTATGTTTATTTTTTTTCCACATACTCTACTTAAAGTTCTATGAGAGAGGTGAGGATTCAGCATGAAAGGGATTTTAGATTATGTCTACCAGAACAATGCATATTCATGCTCAGGCAGCTATTATAAACCATCTCCGGTTTATCCTTCTTAACTTCTTCAGGACTTCTTAGCTCAAAACACTAGTACTCCACAAAATAAGACATCTCTTAGATGGCTTAAAATAAAACTATTTTAGTTAAAGATTTGTTTTGATGAGTATCAGCCAATATTTAGTTTTTGTGAAGTATCAATTTTTTTCTCAGTATTTACTCCCTCCTATTACTTCATTTTTAATCTTAGTTCTTCAGACCAAATCTAGCCTAAATTCCTACAAAATCAGTGAGCTTGCTTAGTGGTGAAAAACACCCCTGTCTAAGGGCATTCAGAGAACAGTTCAGAAGACCCAAATAAGGCCATGAGAAAAAGCCTGCCCTAAAGCAAGTAAGTAGGAAGCAGGAACAAGGACTTAAACAGATTTTAAATTCTTAATAATAGTGTATCCTTCCTTTTGGCTGGTCTTGCCAGCCAAATTTCTGAATGTTGTTCTCTCTGAATTGAGCCTAATGTTGATTATAGCTTTCATGAACACCAGTAAAAAAGAAGGCAAAAAATACACTGCCTCCGCCTTTCCTATGTGCTTTTTTCACAAGGTCTGCCTGACCATTTATCAAAAGGATGATGTTTTTTCCTTGGTCTTCTTCTGTTGTGGGTTTATTCACAGAAGACAACCTGTTGTCCTAATTTCATCTTTCTGTGCCTCAACAACACTTCTTTTTTCCTTCTTGGAAGAAACTTCCCTGTGCTACCTACTGTATTCTTCTTTTTGTCATTTAGCTTCATTCAACAGAGATTAGAGAAACACAGAATCAAAGAATGATAGTGGTTGGAAGGGATCTCTGAGATCATCTAGTCCAACACCTCTGAGAGAGCAGATTTGCCTAGAGCAGGTTGCACGGGGACGCATCCAGGCAGGTTTTGAGTCTCCAGAGAAGGAAACTCCACAGCCTCTCTGGGCAGCCTATTTCAGTGCTCTGTCACCCTCTGGCCTTTAGTATAGAGGTTAATGCTTCCACAGAGCTTACAGTTTGGAGTGGGTGGATATTTCTTTTTTTCTTTTTTTTTTTTTTTTTAATTTTGCAGGAGTCAGTCACATCAGTATCATAGCAATTTTCTTCTAAAAGGATTATATTTGATCTATTTCTGATTAATAGATGAGTAAAGAGTTAGGGAATGTTGGGTATTCTAATGTTGATATTACTGTAAGAAAAGTTAAATCTTCATGAATTGGTGGATAATTTTATTTCCAATATGCTGTGTTAGGCCTGAGCTGCCATTATATGTACACTTTGAATTCTTAGTCAATTAAAGAAGGAGTTATTTTTAAACAAACTATGAGTCAAAACTTCCTTCCTAAGTTAGATAAATTTATGTCTGCACTAATCTAATAAATGTCCAAGAAGTCAGCAGCATTTCTATTTTTTCTGCAGTTAGACATCTAATGGAAGCAGCATCTGAAATCTTGGTCTTGAATTAGATAGCTTTTTTTTTGCTTTAGAAGGGTGTTGACTACAGTTTATTGTATGCAGAGTAAAATCTTTGCATGTTCCATGGTAAAATCATTTTTTATTTTTTGGAATTATCCTTAGGTCACATTACATGGAAAATCTACTTCCCTCTAAAAATACCAGGATTCTGTGTAGGAGGTGTTGGGCAGCTTGAAAATGTTTCCATAGATACAAAGCAGAGACATAGCAGCAGCATTTAGCCAGGCCATACAAATGCTGAGATATTTTTCCTAACTAGCATTGGGTTGTAGAACTCTACCAAAATGGCTTTTTGCACAGTTCTTCTTTCTCCAGAATATCTCCATTGGTAACAAGTGGGAGAGTTCTACTGGTATCAGTGAGCTTATAAACTTTAATGGTGCTCCTAGATAATACTGTTAAGGTAAGAGAATGCATCTACCTAAGTTCATATCCAGCCACTCTGATTTTATTTCATTATCAATAATATGTTTTCTGTATCAATGTTTCAGCATTATGGAAGACTTGAGTTTAATATCATTCATATTTAGTATAAGGTTACTTGCAGCAAAGAAAATGAGAATAAATGTGAAGTTAGGATAACTGATTTTTATGGTACTCTATTTTTTCCTTTATTTTCTTATGTTTTGCGCTTTCCTCCAACAGTTCGCTAAGTTCCCTTTTTTTTCCCTGATTTATTTTCATGTTTACTGATCTTCCACTGCCTCTGCATTTCTTTCACATACTCTTGCTATCTTGTCTTTATCTATATGTAATTTATAAATAGACTGCAGGCTATTCCCTTTACCTCTAATGTGTTCCTGTGAAGACCATAGGGACAATCTGAAATGAAATACAAAGACTTGATATTAAAGTTCATAACTGTTGTTGTCATTGAATAGCTCTCCACTTCAGAGACAGGGAAAAAGAAGTGTCTTATATTCTGAGTTCTTCTCCCAGAACTTACTGATACCAAGATAAAATAGATAAGCAGGATGGGCCTGCCCTACCCGATGCAGGGAGCCCTGACCGTCCTGGTGCCTGCCCCTGTGGCACCTTGAGAAGTTTGCTTTTCTCACTGAACCTGAAGTAAGAATGTGCTGTTGTTTCCATTTTGTAAGTGAAGGATGGAGTGATACCTAAGGTCAAGTTTCTGAAAAGATTTATAAATATTTTAATTACAATTAAAATTGCTGAGAAACATGAAAGTTTCCTTCAAAGTAGGTTCATTCAAGGCTTTTTCCTGATCAAGTTATTAAAGGTGATCTCCATTTTGGTTATAATGCTTTTAAATTGAGCAAGTTCTTGACATGCAGTCACTGGCACCTGTTGACATAAGGAACAGTTTGCTCCTGCTTGTGTCTTTAGCACTGTCTCTTCCTTTTCTGGCACACTTTGCTCCTACAAGCTGCATGAGAATACATGAAATTCTGAAACTGTCAACAGACCAAAGTCATCCTTTTTTTTTCAGAATGTCAGTAGTTTTCTTAGTAGCAATCAAAACCTTAAACCTTCTCCTTATATAAATTTAAATGGTAACACAACTAATGGTAAAGAGTCCTGAAAGGAAGGTGGCTACAAGGTACTGGTAAGAAGTGTTTTCTATAGAATTCTAAGAGAAGACAGAAAATTGTTGGAAATTGATACAGATAGAGTTCAGTAAATTAAAGAATTCTTTCTATTCTGAATTGAATTTTTTTTTTTTTATGGTTTCTCTTGGCAGTTTCTCATGGTTCCTCATGTGTCATTATACAAATGCCATTTGTTTCCCCCATTGTTACTCCAGTGAAGTTGTATGGCGTTGTTTCACCTCTTTTTCCATATAGTTGTCTTAGGGATGAAACTGAGTATGCGTAACATCTGAATAGAGTATCACTATCTTATTTTTAGATAGAAAGGCAATGACAGAAAATACTTTAATTTTGTATTTTCAACTCTGCAACATCTGTGGTCATGTAAATACTGATGTGTTAAATGGTGGGATAAAATGCCATCAACTTGTAATAAGAAGATGTGGGTAAGCATGTCAGTGTTATTTCATTCCATGTGGCCTACAGCTTTCTAATTAAAATTAGCAAAAAAGCATGTGAACATTAAAAAGGCACATCAACTTGTGCCCCTTGCTAAGTTACATGAAAAACCCTATTTAATCCTTCCTAAGAAAAAGATTCACCAGCCACTGAAGTAGCTTGATATTATCCTGGGTTTAATTTTTACACTATAGCTGTAAAATAAGATGCAAGAGAGAAGTTTGAAGAGAAAAATACCATCTGATTGAACTTGTATTTTTGAGAAAAAGGTGTGCTAATAACAAGAATTTTTCCCTAGGGTTCAAAAATGACTGGTTAAGAGTTCATGTGTATAAAGAGGTCATTCTTTGGAAGTTTTGAATTCCAGGGTTCAAAGCAAATGAAAAAGAACAGTAGAGCACAGCAAGATAAAAGCATGGGCCAGTGATCAGAAAGTTGAATATAATGTCAGTAATGCTGTATTCTGTAATTTTTGCTGCCAAATGTCTTCCATACAGATTAAAAAAAAAATATTGAGAAAAAAATAACCATGGAACAGTATGCGTTGTTTATTTTGCAAAGAGCATATAGTAATCATACTCTAACGTGCATGTGTCAGTGAGTATTTGCTGTCTGGCTTTACCTCAGGAACTCTCTGCCCTGATTCTGTCAAGTCAGACAATACTGCCAATATAGAAACTGCAAAGGAAGTAGAAAACCAGGTTTGTATGGGCAAAATACATGTACAGTGATTTTTATATTGATTGACTTGTTGTTACTGGCTTCTGAAGTAAAACAGCTGAATTGAAATATTTACAGAGTGGTAGGTATTTTAATCAGATCAACAATTAGGAATTTTCACTGCAGGTAAAAGGTGGGTATTTAAATATTTTATACAGATTTAAAGCTGTCTTGGCTAGAGGCATTAGAGTTTTGTTCTATACATACATTTGCAAAACCACAAGCCATTATATTTCCTATTCTGTTTTGTGGGATTAATTATAACTCTTTGTTCTATGTGGCTGTTGCTTAGTCTTTTGCTCTCACTGTGCTTCTAGCAGAGTACAAGAAAGAAATGTATGCTGTAAGAAATAGAGGAGTGCCACCACTGAAGTAGGTGGGAGGAAATCTACAGGCAAAAATAAGGCCCAGTCAAGGTTCTTTGAAAATACAGAACAGGACATAATGAGGACAGTGATGTCCTTGTCTGGGTAACGAGAAAATTTTTTTCCAAAAGTTGTTTCTAAATAAACTTTCCAGTTTTTGCAAAGTTCACTCCAAAATTTTTCTCTTGTCCATGTGGAAAGCTGTGCATGCTGTTCCTCATCTAAAACTAAAATATGATAGCTTGTTTAATCACTATTACTTCTCTGCCTTCTTCAGGACATATTTCATGATGCTGGGACAATGCTACGTTTTTTATGTAAAAAAACTGCAGTTGAATTTTGCTGTGTGTTTTGCACATCTGCACGACAAAGAGACACCTTAAACTTCCCATTCTTAAGCCTTTGTCCTATATGGGTTTAAGTCTGTTCTCAGAGATTACTCTATTGTTCACTATTGTCCACCAGTATGAATACAACATGCAATGCACTAGTGCATGCATTCTTTGATTCTCAGTGCAAAGGAGTTCAAAGCACTAATTTTATCTGACATCGTGTAACATTAGTACCCCTGTGGCAATTTACTCCAGAAATTCTAATGTGTTGATTTTAACTTTAATATATGTTAGTCTAAGGTGATTTGTTCATGTATGTTTAACTTCAAAGTTGAGAGCTTTCTCCTGATGAAGAACAGCACCCAGAAAAATAAATAAAAAATATGTCTTTCTTTATCTTCCTGAGATTCCTAACCCTTTTCCCCCTACAGGGTACAGTGAGCTACGCAGAGTGAACTAAGTGAGAAGTTCAAAAATCAAGGGGGAATTGGCAAACCCATGATGGCACCGACATCCTGGCAGACTGCATAGATTTCCCTCTGAAAGACTAGTATCTTCTTCTGACTTAAGTTTCACTTTTCTACCCTCCAAAGCATAGGTAAAATATATTTGTGAAATACTCTATCTCTCTGAGTATGTCTGTCTGTCTGTCTTGTTTTATGAAAACTTTGTCCTTAGCTCTGTATTTGTGTAGTGATAGTAACAAAGAATATCATCCAGCTTCTGGCTCTATATATCTTAATAGATGTCTACAGAGCTTCTGCTTTTCTGGGTTATTGCTAAAATACATCATGAAAAGGGAAAAAGAAAACAAAACAAAACAAAAAACTTACTAAAGTGACAAAGAAAGGCCACTGCATAAAAATGCGCATATTGCCTTGCTAAAAAGGCACTGTTACATGTTTTCTCCTTTGGAGGTCAAAGCATGAGACCAAGATTAATTCTCATTTAATTATATGCAACCAAGTATAGTGAAGATCTATTTGTTCATGTTAACAGGTGTGGACATTTTATAGACAAGAAAATTTCATGGAGCACTGGATATATTTTTCAGGCTGAAAATTCTAGTCATCCATTAAATTAAAGAGAAAAGTGTTCACTTTAAAGGAAAGTTTGGCAATTACAGATCCTGTCCATCTCTTCCAAAATATTTTCCTATCAAACTTTTAATCACTTTTAATAAACCTTTTGATATTGCAGTTATTGATATTACCATTTTAACTACAGGTATGATAGGAAGTCTGTTTAAACAATTCTGCTAGTAAGAGTCTTTTGTAAATTTTACTGTGGAAGAAAAATTCACATAGTTTTCTGGAAGTCAACCATCATGCAAGGTTTAAACTGTGTAAAGTCGGTCAAAAATACAGTAAGATTGGCATGGATAAAAAAAAATAATTCTATTCAGTGCTTTGAAAATGTTCTTTGCAAGGTCTCCTGTCTAATGTTGTATTTGTATTTTTAACAACTTCAAGTGCTTGAAGAGGTTCTAAATGTTCTATTTAAAGAAACAAGGGACTGGTACTATAAATATTTCCAAAAAAGAGTATTTAAAGTTATTCACAGGGGTTTGTAGTTCAGATAGCCATAAAACTCATCATGTTTTTCAAGATGCTTCAAGCTCCCACAATTTCTGTGATTTCAATAGGAATTTCAGCTGATCTTCATACCACTTTATTGTGACTTACATACCAAGCTATTTCCTTCTAAACTGGCTTAGGACAGACCAAATTCCTGACCACATTTCTTCTTCATTAAACGGACAGATTGAATAAGATGACTCATTTTTTAACATAGCTGGGTTGTCACAGGTACACAATTGGGGCAAGGGGGCATCTTTGTATGAGGTTTTCTGTAACTTCTAATTTGTCTGGTTTTGGAGCACTTGCAATGGAGGAATTTTCCTTTATCTCGCAAGAGTGAAAAAATTGGCTTTTCGGTAGTGAATAGAAGTATTCATGTAAGTCCTACAGCTCCTTTTAAATCCAGTTGTCAGCAGTCCATCTGTTCTCCCTGCCATCATAGCTCCAGTATGTCTGCCAAGAACATAATGCAGTCTGGCTCCATACACAATCAATCTTAGGTTCTCAATGCCAAAGAACAATCAATAAATCTGGTCAAAAGTTGTTAACAAAACCGCTCTTTAAAAAAAAATAATAAATAATGCTTCCTTGTTGGATTTCATCTGTTTTGTGTATTCCCCACATGGAAACAGGAGATTATATGTCATCCTCCTCATGTTGCTGTAACTTTTACTAAGAAATTACACATACTCAGCGGAATTCTTTACTGCTGAAGTGCATTTATAGATGTTCTAGTGTTTATGAGTGAATTATTTTCTCATTGCCATTGTGAACTTCCCCTGCATCTCAGTCCAGGCTGAAAAAAGATCACAGAATGTCCATCATCACAGGATGGAAGTCATGTTCTCATTGGCCCCATTATATAAAAGTGTGTTTTGTTTTCTTACTTTAACTTCCTATATAGCACAGTTTTGGCAGTCACAAAAGTCTGTATTCCTGCAACAGCAATTTCAGAGACTTTCCATTTCTTAAATGGAGGAATGACTGCAGTTACAAGATGAGTCATGCACCGCAGGTGACATGGTTTGAACTGTTGCTTCTTACCCATGTAAAGAACACCTTGAATGTTACTGGAACACAGTACAGGAGACTATATAAGTCTACAGACCTATGCTTTCTTCCACTTTATGCTTGAATGAAGGAATTAAGTATTCAATAAAGTATCCAGCACTGCTCTACTCTGTCATTTTCTGTCATTAGAGAAGAGATGGCTCCAGATTGTTGTATTTGTGGTGGGAGGTGTTGCAGTTCTTTTCTGTTGTTGTACTAGCTAAGCTTTCTTTGCATTACAGACCTCTGTGGAAACCCTTCCACACTAAGACATTCTACTGCATATATATATATGTAGTTTGCTACTCATGGATATCTATGATTACATTTACTCTGTAAAACGTAGGGTAGCTATACTGAAGCTGTGGATACTAGTAATTCCATATTTGTGAAATATTCACCAAATATGGTGCTGCTTTTCAGCAGTAATGAAATATATAAACAATAATTTAAACTTGTTGACACCTTTAAGGCTAAAAAGAGCTCAGATAGCATACTGAAATTAAATTATGCGAGATCCTCTCAAAGGAATTGAACTTTTCATACAAAATGAGATGGAAGTGTAGCATATGAAAAAGATAGTGGCAATATTAATAAAAAGAAAGATATTTCTGTAAATTCCATCTGAAACTTTGTGATACAATGTTACTACTTTATAAATTGCTGGCAAGGCAAGCCCCACAAAACACATATGGATCACTGATAATCATAAAAGATTGTCCTTTGTCTAGATTTTTGTGTTTTCAGGGAAGGCTTTTCATGCTTTCATATCAAATTATTGGTGCCTTCTACTCAAACTTCAGATATGTTCCGATTAGTTTTCTTATCAAAGTGAAGCACCAGAAGGATAAATAAAAAGAGTATTTGAAGGGTAGATGTCCATGGTAGTTTCACTACCAAAAATTAATGTTTTGGTTGTTTGATTTTTTTCAGGTGTCTTTTAGAAAGCATGACAGATATTTGTTGCTCTGCTTTAGAGAATGCTCTTAACTGACTGCATGAACTTTCAGACATGTAAACATCTTGATGAAACAACAGCAAAAAAAAGCAGCAATACTTTGCCACTTAGGATGTTCAATGGAACAATATGTGACAAATTATGGGTACAATGATAATAAATAAAACATCAGTGCTTCAGACAGATAGATCCTCAGTTAATGGTAAGGACTTACCAGATTTGGCAGTGCTCCAGCAAAATAAACAAAAGCATACTGATTTAGGTAATTGGGAAGCTGTCTAACAGAATGTCCTGGTTTGGGTGAAAACAGGACTAATTCTGTTCAGTGATTTTACTTTTCAGTTCAGTACTTCTAATTAAC
>JANHFX010026467.1:18953-29741 GCA_027560015.1 Chloroceryle amazona | reverse complement strand
TTCGCTGGTGTGGCCAATGGCCCCGCGGCCCAGGGGTCCCCAGTGCCAAGGTGTCCCTGCACACCCATCCTTCATCCTCCAGCTGTCCCTGCCATGCACAAGGGCGAGGAGCAAGCGCTGCCCGCAGCCACGGCAGGACCCGCTCCCTCTTTTCTGGGGTGCCATTAAAACCTCAGCCCACCCCTCTGGCTCCAGCTTGGACAGCTGTGAGCTCAGTGCGGGAACGTGGGTGAGGGCTGCGGGGGGTCCATGTCCTCCCCTCCCTGGATTTAAACAATCCCATGGGTTGATCTGACCTCTTCAACAGGAGCCATGGGCTCGAGTTCTGCGTCCCCAAAGAGTTTCCACTGAATTCAGCTTGGTCAGCTGTGGCTGCAGATCTGGGATGTGCGGAACATAACGGCACCAAACCACCGGCCTCTTCCTGATGGATAAGAGGTAGGATGAAGACAGACATTTTTCTCTGACCAGGGTAATAGAGTCAGCAATTCCACTTGGCTAAGCACATGGGTTTTATGATGTCCCTGCGCGGTGTTGAGCAAAACATGCCGGTGGCAGAAGATGTATAATGCTATCTGTGGAACAGTCTATTTTCTAAATGGAAGCTTGTTATTTAAAAAGAAAGCACTTTAACACTTTGGAAAATATGAAGGTCCCCAAAGCTGAATTTTTGAGTGCTCATTTTGCAGCTTCTGAAAAAGCCGAGTTCATTAGCGAGCGGCAGCGAGTGCCGGGTGGCACCGGTCCAAGCAGCACTTAGCGTGTGCCTAACTTTGAGCAGACCCACGGTCCCAGCGTAGTCAGAGGCATTACTCATGTCCTAAAAGTTAAGCATCTACTTAGATGAGTTTTTAATATTAGATTTCTTATTTTTAACACCAAGACTGGCACCAGATTCATCCCCAGACTCACCCTGTCCCTGTGAGGCAGCTGGGATGGGGGGTGGGTTTCCACTGTCCCCGCAGGTCCCACTGTCCCCACTGTCCCGGGGGCTCTCCCTTGGAGTCACAGCTCTGCCATCAGCCTTTTCTATACCTGTCGTCCTTTCCCAACGCAAGGTGCCTTTGGGTTTTTGGAAAGCAGAGGCCGAGATAAACGGCCCTCGCTCAGGCGTGTCCTTCACAAGATGCTTCTCTCCCCGCTCCCACCGTTCAGTGTTTGGGTAACAGCCCTGGACAGAGCCTTGCCCCCATCCTCATGAAGAGGCATGTTGGCAAAGCCAACATTCTGGAGGATGCATGGGGGAGAGCAGCCTGCTGCTCAGGAAGGGAGGGCTCCCAGCAGCTGGTGGGAGCAATCAGAGGGCAAAACCTTCCCCTCTGGAGCTCAGCACCCATGAGCACCGGAGTCCAAGCAGCCCAGCAGCAGGCACATGGGCAGGGATGTGCGGGAATCCAGGGGCACTCGGGGGACTTCTTATGACTGTACACCCAGGCTGAGCCCCGTCTCGCCGAAGGCTGGCAAAAGGCATCCGCAAGCGCCGGGTTCAGAGCCGCCCAGCGGCAAGGCTTCCACCCAGGTTTTCACTCACTTTGCACAGCCGCTGCTCCCGCTGTCTGCGCCCGTCCCTCCGCGTCGAAACACCTCTCCCTGGCACCTTCCCCGCGGTGCCGCACGACCTCCCGGCAGCACCAGTGTCCTTGTCAGGGAAGGAAAACGTTCATCTCTTCTTGCCCTTGCCTCTGCTGAAATTCAGGTCGAAGCAGATTTCCCCAGTGGAGCGGGCGCTGCAGAGCTGCCGGCTCAGCCGCCGCCTCCCTCCCTGCCTCTCCTCGGAGCCGTGGGGCGGCAGCCTCAGCGGTGCCCGTTGAGCACCAGCCAAACGTTTGGTCCAAATCCACTCTGGCTTGCTGCGCGGGAGCCAGCGAGCTCCATGGTACAAGTAAATTCGGGCCGAGCTTCACCAAATCTATTTGCTTGATCAGATTTATGTAGCAATTCCAGGACGAGGTGAATAATGAAAATGACTCATGAATATTTCATTTTTATAAATCACATAATTCATATCTATTCACAAATATTTGCTTTGCCTTATAAACCGGATGAATAATTTACAGAAATATGCAGCAAATATTTTAAAGAAAATATGAAATTCACTGACTACATCAATCAACAAATATTATTCAACTTATATTGGTTTAGCTTGCTGACAGGTAAATTCCCTGTTTATGAGAGGAGCTGGAGGAGCAGGTGACATTTCCCATGTTAAAACACAAGGAGATGAAGCTCGTTTCTTTCCACACCAGAGAGATGGGAATGCAGAAAGTGTCATCCTTTGAGTTCCCTTTTTGCATTTCTGCTTCTCACTACCAGGGTGGCACGGCACCGCTGTCCCCAGCCCCCTGCTGTCCCCAGCTCCCTGCTGTCCCCAGCCCCCTGCTGTCCCCAGCCCTGTGATGTCCCCAGCTCCCTGCTGGACCACGGGCCCAGGGCAGCCACGTGCATCTGCTGTCTTTTCTTGGTCGGAGCTCTGACCACGAGCAGTAAATAAACTGTTAAGTTTTCTAATTTTACAGTAATTCCTCAATTATTTAGTGCTTTTTTTTTCCCAAATCAGCTGCTTAAACAGAGTATTAAGCAACTGCATTAATGCACCTGTATGTGGATGATAAAGTGATTAACCTGAGGCGTTTAAATGCTGTGATGGTTTGGTGACGAGCGTCCCGATGGAGGTGGCAGCTTTGCCAAGCGATGTCCTGCAAAGGGCTCGGTGCCCCGTCAGGCACGAGGGATGTGGGGACAGGCACAGCGTCCATCTCCTCCCGAAAAGGTCACCTCAGCCGCTCCAAATCCATTCATCAAACAGCTCCATCGCGGGGGCTCACGTGCTTTCCCTCTCCCTTCCCTGTGCAGGTTTCTTGAGGCAGTGAGGGGGGAGGGAGGTTGACTTTTCCCCCTGCTTCTAAAGCATTTAGCAGTGATTTGAGCTTGCTACTTGCAAATTGCTGCCCCAAATTCCTGTGCGGGAGCCACCATTTTGCATCCCTGCTTCACCTCGGATGTGTGGTCCCAGGAAGGTCTCCTGGGGATGGGAACAGAGCAGGTGGACAGGACCGGGGATGCTCCACATCAACACATCACCTCCACTGGTGCCGCTGCCCAGTGAGCCAGCCCCTGCCAGGCAGGAGGTGGGGAGCGTCAGTGACAAGGACACCGTCAGCTCACAGGTTGGTGACCCAGACAGCAAAGGACAGAGCCAGCGCCGGCAAACTCGCAAGTGAAATCACAGAGAAATGTGGCTGATGGAGCTTAAGTGGCTGAGGCAATGGGTGGCCATCCCAGCACAGAGAAACCTTTCCACATGGGAAACCGGGATCAGCAGAGCAAGAGCTGGGCCTGCCGCTGTCTCCTCGTCCTTTGCAATGCACGAGACAAGGAGGGGACTGGGCAGCTTCGTGAAGCACGAACTAAACACACTAAACTTCTCAGAGACCTCCCCAGCCTCAGTTAGGCAGGAATTGGGCAGGAGCATCGGGGTTTGAGATGGGTCCCCGAGGAGCGGGGCCGAAGCCGGTGCGTGTCCTGCTGTTCCCACGAGCTGGCTTCCACAACACAAAGTGAGAAAAACCTAACGTCCCTTTTTAGTATTCCTGCTGTTTGCAGTGTGTCTCCAAAACTGTTCATCTGTAACATTTGTAGGCCTGTTAAGAGGGAAATACAATTTCATAGTCACAGATAAGAGATTAAACAGATCAATTTCTCCCTGGGAAACGGGCTGAGAAGAAAAAAAGCCATTTCCAAATTGTGCTGTAGAAGGTTTTTGTTTTCTTGTTTTATTGAGCTGTGGGTCCTGCCACCAACTTTTCTGCTCATGTTCTCATTAAGAGAGCAACAAGTTCATGGGCTCAATGTTAGGATGGCCAGCGGGGCAGCCAAGGGACCTGATGCTCAGGTATCTTTTGGGGGAGACCAGCTGAGCCCCCCCAGCAGCCAGCTGTGCCCCACTTCAAGTCAGCAGGCTGCAGAGTGGCTTTCTCCCTAATCCTGACCCTTTCCCATCTCTGGGGTCTGAGCTAAGAGCATTTCCCCCAGCGGGGTCACAGCTGCCTGGTGCAGCCCACATCGGAGGTGTGGAGCACGCGGTGTGCTGGCGTGGACTGTCACGGTGCAGGATGACATGCTGTGCTAGGCTGTGAGATGAGAGGCTGTCAAAATATTTAGCAGCAGGGTTAAACTGAAACTGCCGCATCCTCAGATGGGGTATTCTGCACTCTGGGCTCAAAACCCCTCAAATACTCGTGAAAAATGCTGGTGCAGAGATGGGCAGAGCTGTTCCCCATGTGCTAGCCTGTCCCTGACCCGCGGTGGTCTCTCTCCTGAGATGCTCAGCTCAGATGCAGACACACAGCCACCTCCTCAGCTCAGGCCAACGCCAGAGCGGCTTCCGCATAAACCTGTGTGGAAGGCAAAGGGTTTGACGAGCTGGTTGCACGGTCCCAGCACGCATGGGAAACCTCCAGCTTCTCCTGGCACCATCAGCAAAGGGCATCACTGATAACCACCACAGCAGCCAAGGGAGTGGGTGACGTGGGGGTGAAGGGGAGAGAGCCGAGCCGGTCGGGACAGGCTGGGGCAATGGCAGGGACACTGGTGAAGGGGCTGCCGGGGTGACAAGAGGACACCGGTCCCTCTGTGCCTCCTTCAGGAGGACTGGGACCTGAGTCATGCAAGGCACCTGTGCGCTCCTCAAACCTGCGCACGGCAGCGCTGTGCTGGAGAACCCTGAATTATTTATAGCCCGTTATCATCCCCTAGGTATTATTTGTGTAACCATTAGTTTCTGTAAAGTGTATGAAAGGAGCTGTAAAATATCAAGCATCTCCTCACTTCAGCTGGGAACTGATTATTTTCCTTCCTGGTTTCCTAAGCTCCATCTCAGCAACTTAACCCTCTGCGAGTGTTGGCGAGGAGCTCGGCGGGTTGTCACCCCCAGTCAGAGCCTCGGTTCCTCATGCCCGTGGGAAAGGCGATGCCGCTGCGGGCAACGCAGGAGAGGAGGGAGCTGGATTGTTTGCTCCCACAATGGAAGCTCTTGTTCTAGCAGGAGAATCTCTTGACTGGGAGGCTGGGGCTCTTCTCGGGGTAAATACATTTTGGAAAAAAAAAAAAAAAAAAGATTTATTCAATGGCATAATGAATTCAGTGCCTTTTAAATGTGACAGTGGGTAAAATACATCGGCCTTCTGCAGGCTTAAATGTCATCTGTAAAGATCAGGCTTTCTCTTCCCTCCTCTGCACTCGTGGGCCATCCTTGAATTTACTGCTTGATTTTAGAGGGAGTCAGGGCAGCAGGACTGGCACAGCTGTGGGGACATGGCATCCCCGCATCCCCAGGTCCCCGCATCCCTGGGCACTGCCCAAGCCTGACAAAGAGGAAGAGAAATTGGGGGAAAAGGTCTTGGGATGAGGGAAGCAGAACCCATAAAGCTCAGCAGGCTGCCTGAGAGACGAATGCCTTGTAGGGCTTTCCAGATGACAGTAAATGTGTTTCTTTTCATGCCCAAGTCAGCAAAACAAACCAGAATTACACTTCCATGTAAATTTAGAGCCAACCAAAAAATAAAATCGAAACAACAAAGCGGACTAGAAAATAGCCCTCAAACTCACTTAGTACTGACATGACAAGAGGTTCAGACGAGGCTTGAGAAATTACTCCAGAAAACCAGCACTTTGGAAACCAAATAAACTGTTCCAGAGACACACAAAAATTACCCCGAGCAAGCTCGTATCAATTGCTGGCACTGAACCAAACCAGTAACACTCTCGCCCTCGTGCCAGCGGTGCCTGCTCCGCACCCACCGTCCTCAACGACCTCCCCACCACGAGGTCCTGCCTCCCCTTGCTCTGCTGCCCCAGTCCCGACCCACACAGTGTCACAAAGAGGGGACAGCAAACCAGCATCTCACTGCATTTCTCTCATAAGCTCTGGAGCAGAAATAAAAGGCCTTTGACTGCGGCAAATTCATCACAGCAAGTCCCCCTCCCTGCCCCGAGCTGATGCACCTCCTTGCATTGCTGGGGGTGAAGTGAGCTGGGACAAGGAAAAAGTGGCAGCCTTGGAAAAAGCACCTGAAACCTGGGCAGCGTGAGCTCGGACAAACTTATGAATAAATGAATTACCTGGAAGGACACCAGACGTTGCAGGTAGTGCAGAGCAGGTGAGTTTTTGAAAGCACCTGGGGAGCGAGGATGCGCCGGGGGCAGGGGATGAGGCTGGTGCTGCCCTGGGGAATGCAGATGTGCCTGTTTTCTCTGGGAGGGAGCAGCCTAAAACGAAAGGAAAAGAGAGGTGACAGCAGACAGAGAGAGAGGCAGAAGGAAAACCGAGGGAGAGAGTGAATTGGAACAGAAAACACAGAGAAAACTGTAGAAACAGCAGCACAAACACGATCAGTCACTACCCAGAGCACGTGGGTGAAGCTAATAAAGCAGAGAAGAGTCATTACCTCCGGCATCCCCCAACACTGGGGCAATATTTCCTGCGCAGGTACCGTTCCCACAGAGGCTTTTATGTTTTCCTCCTTCAAACACCATCTTTCTCCTTCCCCCCTGCCAGGGTTGATGCTGGCATTTTTGTGAGGATGGTTTTCCTTCCACCGGCCGTTGGGCTCATCTCGCATCGCCCCACTGCTCACGCCAATCCCCACCTTTCTGCAAGGGGCGTGGTGCTTAACCACGCAGGCTGGAAAACGGGGGAAACCATTAAGAAACGTGATAAAAAGAATGGTCTTTCTTTAAAATTACTTTATCAGTGTGATTACTGCCCATAATAACCAGAAACTTCACCCAGGAGTCCCCTGAGCACCACTGCTGCTGGCACTGGACCACGAGTCCAGCCCTAAGCAGAAGATACTCGGACAGTATTTTTGTGTCTCCGGTCCCTTGTCCCGTCCACTGCTGCCTCAGCTGGCCCTGAGGGGACCCAGACAGCCTGATCTGGCTGCCAGGCACGACCCCCACACTGCTTTTGGTGCTGGTGGGAAGCAAAGAGCCACCGGCCACGGCGGGACCACGAGCTGCCCCATGCACTGAAGGGGAAATGCAGTATTTCACATCAAACTATTGTTCCTAAAAAATTCCCATTATGATACAACTCTGTGCTTGACAAGCAAAAGAAAGAGGAAAGTAAAGCAGCAGCAATTGGCTGTACATTAATTAGTTGGCCTTATCTCGGGAATAGATTGGCTCACAGGGCTGGGAAAAACCCCACAGCTGAGAGCCTGGGATTGGGGTTGGGGTGGCAGCACCGTGCTGGACACGCCGGTTCCCCCACCTGGGGCTGCCACTCAGCATCCAAATATGCGAACCGAGGAAAAACAGTTTAAACCAACCCCTCATCTAAGCAAAGATTTTCTCTGGGCCAGCAAATAAGAGCGGGCGATGACGGATACAGGTGCCAAAAGTGCAACTGGAAATCTGAGCAGCTGCCGAATGCCAGTGGGGCTGCGGGAAGGCCAGCGTTTCCCGGACCAGGAAATATTGCCACATGGCCAAACAGCTCCAGCCACTTTCCCGGGGTGGCTGTTGGCCGTGCCAGGGCTATGAGCAGGATCTTGTCCACCCCCACCCATCACCCTGCTGGCCGGGAAGCTGCTTCCTCGCTCATGGCTCCCAAATTGAGCCTTCACCTCCCATGGAGAAATGCAAGGGCGTCCCACGAACACGCGCACGAAGGGTGAAGAACTCATAAGGAAGACTCTCAAGCCCCCGCGGAGATGGGTTTGGGTGAGGCTGGCACAGGAGGGAATGGCATTGTGCCAACACTGCTGCTGGCGCTGCAGAGCTGGCCAACAGGAAAAATAGTGCACAACCTCCATTTCCAGCTCTGATTTAGTGCCGAGAGAGAGATGTATGGATCAAACGTCACCTCGCCTCCCGAGAGGTGATGTATGTACCTTGTTACCTCGGCTCGCACAGTGCAGGTTTGTCTCCCGGGGTGCCCTTTGCCTGCTGGGCATCGCTCCCCCCGGGAAACGCATCGGCATCGCGGCCGGACGCCCGCCTGAGGAACTGACAAAAGCAGCAGCTGGGACATAGGAAAAAAATGAGAAAAAAAGAAATAAAATTTTCCTTTCAGATTATTGAATCAACTGTAGTAAAAACTTCACGTTTAATATGTATGACCTGCTCCATGCGCTCCACTTGAATAAATTGGTGGAACATCTTGCACAGCTAAATAAATCATTAGGGGGTGGATGAAACACTAGGGGCCAGTTGCAAATGCAAGGGGAAAAAAAAAACAAACTAACAAACTAGGCACATAAAATATGAACCAATTTTCTCATCTTGGCTAATAGATTTTAAATGAGAAACCTGATCGTGGATAAGCACTGAGACTGTGAAAAATTCGGGTGTTGCTGGGGCCCTGCCTGGATCCGTAAGGGAAGAATGCAGCGTGATGAACGCTCCAGGAACATGGTCGAGGGCATGAGCCTTTATTAGCTGCTACATTAAAAATCTGCTGCTGAACATCATGTTTTTTAGAGCTCTTGTTTAAAGGTGGGTTGTAGCTTGCTGCTTCCTAATTACCTTGTATGTTCTGCATAATTTTTGTTTTTAATTTCAGATGGGAAAACACCATAAACTCGCTAATTAATTACTTTTTAACCCCAGCATCGCAGCTGAAGCACACGCTTCACTGTGCAACCTCTGCCTTCCACGGGAAACCATCCTCGAAGCAGAGCGCTGGGGCAGCCTCCAGCAGAGAGGCTGAATTCTGGGGCATTTCACCAAAACCCCTGGAAAACAAAGGAAGGGGAGAACAAATTGCTGGGTAACCCGATTTTTGGCTGCAGCCACTCACCAAACGCAGCCCCTCATGGTGCCATGCCTGGCAGAGGCTGCCCGGGAGCAGAAACACGGCAGAGGTGACATCAACCAGTGATTGATGGACTTCATATTTCAAAAGCCTGTGAGCTGCTGAAGAGAAAATGTTTAGAGAATCTAAAGCAACTAGAAATACCACTGGAGGGGTGTGCGAGGTGAAAATAATAAAATAAGGGAAAAAGGAGGAGGTGGCACTGACAAACCGACAGCCCCAGCTGACCCCAGGGCTGGCTCCTGAACCCGCTGTCCCTGGTCTCATCCCTGAAGTTTCCAGAAACCGCAGTGGGTTTGGATGGCCAGCTCTGCTCTCTCTCACAATTTTCCTGCCTTTCTCGTTGAAAACATCCAGCTCAGGTTTACTTCATTCCATCAGTCTGTGTCCATTAATCCTTTAGGTTTAAGGCAGGGCAGGCTGATGAATCCAGGGGGAAAACCTCCAGATGAAAACTTGGGTTACCCGGGCAGGTGAATCACTTGCTTCTTGGCACACCACGCTGGAAATTATATTTTCCTTTGTTTTTTATGAATCATTCATGTTTTCATCAACTTAAAAAGCAAACAGGCAAATGTAAACGGTAGGATTTTTAAATAGGAATACACTGATGCGAAAACAAACAGAGGTTTAATTTCCTTCCCTGTAATTCCTGGTGAATGCATGTTAATGAGGAGGTGGGAGCTCAGCTCTGTTGACAGAAGCAGGGGTAATGAGAGACGCGTCTGGACTGGCGATGAGGAAGAGGAGCAGGAGCACAGCCTGGTGCGGGGCTGCCCGATGCCGCCGTCCCCATCCTGCCCAGAGCGGGTCCAGGGCAAGGGTGACACGTGGGCTGGGATGGCTGAGTGGGGTCGGGGGTTCAGGGCTGAGTGGTGCAGTGCCAGTGCAGAATGGCATCCCTCGGGGACCAGGGCCGGTCCCCCCGGTGCCCCACCGTGCTGCACCTTGTGCTGCCAGAGCCCAGCGAGCTGTTTATGCCCCTCACACTCCATCAATCATTTTTTCATAGAGTTGGAAGATTATAGCTTCTTATACACTACCTCCAGTCCAGCTTGTCAGGGGAAAACTCCGGGGAGAAATTCGCAGAGATGTATTAAAGCCATCCAACACTTTCTCCATGGCAACTGGGACCGGTGCAAATCCCGTCAGCCCTGCCTGGAGCAGGATGAGAGCTCCTCCGCAGCTCTTCCAGGCGCCCAGATAATGGCAGATAGAGGGGAAATGTCTTCATTAGCTCGAGATGCCTCCCGACTATAACACACAATAATGCGTGATTAACGCCGAAGCATTTATCACTTATGAAATACACTCATCTGAGGCTCCCTGGCAGCTCATGCCTGCCCTGGCCTTTTCCCAGCTCGTCTGAGTGATCTTCCATTACCACACATACCTCCGAGTGCTCGAGCAGACGGGAAAGAGGAGCGATGCGGCTGGGCAGAGCGCAACTGCAGCTGCCTGCAGGACACCGCTGAACTGCCTGACAAAGATCAAACGAGAGCACGTTTACAATAAGGCATAATTAACACTACTATTCATTTCCAAAGGCTCGATCCTCGTCGTGCTCTCCTCAGCATGGTCAGGAGCCTCCAGATGAAGAGGGAGGAGGAAGCTCCTGCTGCAAGGAGCAGATTTCCAGGGTTTAATACCAAAAGTTACAGCCACAACATACACGGGAAGGTCTTTAAAAATAGCTCGAGGTCTGTGTGAGCACAGACGACATTGCCAGCGAGAGGGATGTCCTACATTTCCCGGCTCGCTTAATCCCTCAGACTGATGACAAAATCCCTGCTCATCCTCCTGGCAGGTGATCCCCCCGCTCCATCTCGGAGAAGAACCTTTCCTGTACTGAAGGGCTGCACCCTCCCCAGCAGCCAGCTCATCCAGCCACGGGGCTGTTTTCACAGCTTTTCCAGAACACGGCACCTCCTGGGTTGCAGCAGCTGCTGGGCACCCACCAGAGCCGGGCT
>JANHFX010026467.1:3311-18854 GCA_027560015.1 Chloroceryle amazona | reverse complement strand
AATACAGGTTCTCCACCACGTTAGCAGTCCCTCTGCATATTGGCCCAGAGCCTCCGTCTCCGAGGGGAAAAAATAAATGGTTTGAACCACTGGAGGAAATCTGTGATTTTATTTCAACTCAACCCACCACCAAACTGTGAGGGAGCCAAACCCTTTGAAGTCTGCCATGTCCAATCCATTATTAATCACTGTAAATCTGGTATAATCTCTACAAGCATATTCCACTCCCTACAAATAGGCTGGTGCCAACTTGCTCCAATAAATCCTGCGTCAGGGCAGCTATTGTGTCTCCTCTTCATGCAGCATTTCCCAGCAGAAATATTTAAACAATAACAGTCTCTACTTGGTGCAGTCACTTTTGTTTTAGAAGACTATGGTCTAACGTGTAACAGATTTAGAGCTCGCAGAAAGGCTTGATTTATGGCATCCTTTCTTCCCAATGCTTTTTTTGTTCCTAATAATCCTGTGAGGCATTAAATGTCTCCACTTGGGTTCCTAACTTCATGCCAAAGCAAGAAAACAATGTTCTTCTTCCCACCCAAAACTTTGTGGCAAATTCTGAAAGTTGTACTGAGAAGGAGCGTTGCTGAACAAGCCACCCAGCATCACTTCCCCGTGGATGAGAAAGAGCTTGCTGATTGCTCTAGAGTGAGCTGGGGTGCTCCATGGAGAAAGAGGAGGAACACGTGCGCACGAGGAGCACTCTTGGCAGAGTTAATGAAAATCAGAGTTACCTCCTACCACATTTGTGAAGCAGACCTTGAGAATAAAGATCAGGGTTTATGAATCCCTCCTTGCGATGAGTTTTTCGTGCAGTCTACAAGGAAAGCGTTTGCGGCTCGGTGCTTGGAAGGAAAGGCAATGCTGCTGTGGGTGAGGGAGTGCTGGCTGCTCAAGTGGCCCCTGATATCAACCATGACACAATGAAAGGCTCAGAGCCACAGAAAATGACTCTAGGAACTCAAAAAAATCCCTGCTAGGATCAGTACTGAACTCACATGGAGACTCACACTTAGCCACAGTGATGCCCAAAGCCAAGTCTTTCAGGTGGACCCATTCCCCGCAGGCAAGAGAGGCCAACCAGCCAAAAAACCCCAAAGGGAGAACAAGCAAAAAAATTCTACTCCAAAATGTACACTGGCCAGAAAGAACCAAGCACGAGGGAGAGAAAACTGACCCCAGAACTGCACAGGGGGCTGTGCAAACAAAGGGTGTTTATACCAGGAGCTGCTACTGGTGCCGTACACAAACAGGAGCTGCGTATACAAACAGCTGCTGAGATTTATCAGCTCTTCCTCCGCTCGCAGCCTCTACTGCTCTCCTCGGTCGTGTGAGCGCCTGGCCCTGTGAGCTCTGCGTACAGCCTGCGAGCACAGCCGGTCTCCCAGGGGAGCCGGGAAGCTCCGAGGTTTGATACAGACTCTGCCATCTCCCAGGCATGCAAAACTTTTCCCCGCAAGAGTCCGCAGCTTTGACGCTCGGCTGCGTGTGTGCCAGCCTCTCTCCAGCCTCTCTCTCACGGATGCCAGCGCCGGGAGCCCTTCTCTCTGCGCTGGCAAATACTGGCACCAAACAGCTCTGGGCCACCAAGGAGCAGGGAGGGACCCCAGGCTGCTCCTGAGGGATGCTCTCTGGGGTCCTGGAGCTGCTGCCGGGGGACAGAGGGATGCTCAGCCCCCACCTCGTGGGGCCAGCTGCCAGCTTGGGTTGGGTTTAACCAGCAAGATGCCAATGGCTCCTCAGCAGGCACCCCAATGGCAGAGCCCTCACGACAGGGCTGGTGGTGGCCCTTGGCTGAGGATGTTCCCTGAGCCTCTCCTCGATGTGAGCACGAACACCAGGAGAAGGAGCTGTGAAAGCTGTTAGTCCAAGCGACAGCTTGTTTTCTCTCTCTCTGACAAACGAGTCGGAGCTCCAAAAGCAATTTAGTCTGGGAATAAACATCCAAGTACCCACTGCTAAGGCTGAGGCACTAAATGAGCTCAGCAGAGGGAGGCTGAGGAGAACGCGGCTTCCAGGCACTTGGTTTTCACTTGACTTCCTCAGCTGGCAGCTCACAACGGGCTAAACGCTCTCCAAGAGGAGCAGCTATTTCCTACCCGTGCCAAAGACTCTGGCCAGAAAATGCTTTTTTCCTCTCCTGACACCACTCATTAATTTTGTTTGTTTGTTTTCTTTTTTTAAAGCTTTTGTTAGTCCCTTCATTAGGATGCAAATTAAAAAAAAAACAAAAAAGAAGGAAAACTGAAGGTACAGAGAACTCAGCCAGATCCTTGAGCGGGCAGCGGTGATGCCCAAACCCTGTTTGAGCAACAGTGTGGGCAGCCAGGCCACCGCACCTTCGTCTTCCTCCTCCTCCTCCCATGAACGTAACTCATTTAGTACCTTGCCTGCGTTGATAAACCAGCAATAAAAATGCACAGGGAACTCAAGTCGGATCAATTTATTTCAATATTTTTGACAGAGTTGCCGCAGAAGCCGGGAGCCGGGGAACCAACAATGCAATTTCCTACCAGAGAAGCGGCGAGACGTCGGGCATAAATTACGCTTAAATGCCACAAAGATAATGAGGCTGCATCCGTGAAGATTTATTTCCCCTTTTCTCGTATTGAAAACACTCCGAGGCGGCGATCAGACGCGGGAGCTGTCACGGCACAACCGTTCCGACAGGATCGGGCCTCACTGGAGGTGTTTCCCTGCACTGACGCCGGGGGATGGAGCGGGGGTACCCAAAGCCAGAGCTGCATTTCCTCCCTCATTCCCCCATCCCTGCAGCTCCAAGGCCAGAGCACAGGTCTAACAACGGAGGAATCAGAATATTAATGTTCACCTTTGGGGAAGTAGTTGGATATGCCACTTCCAATGAAGGAGGGTATTAATTTCAGCGCTTGTAAGAGACATCCGAGGCAGTTTCCATCATTATCAGGGAGACGTGGCAGAGCTGGCGTGAGCTGTCTGCTGGGAGCCGAGAGCAAAGAGAGTGTATTTTTCTTTTTCCATTTACAACAAGAAAAATACACCTTGCGTGCTGGCTCTCTCAGAGCAGATTTCTAGCTGGAGTTCATCATTTCTACCCACTTCCCTATATTTAGAGTCCTCTCAATCGTGCTTTGCGCAGTGATTTTGGTAAATAAACTGCCGGGGGCATTCCCTTCCGTTCATTACCGGGCACGTGCGTGACCCACGGGAGCAGATTTTCTAATGGTTCCAATCAGGCTTCACCAGAGTGCCTTCAGTGAAGCGATGACTAATTGCGTCTCCTGGGGCTCCCACCACTTCCCAGCCCTACTACCTGATTACAAGCAGCTCATTAGTTTGTTTTCAGAAAGCCAGCACCCATCACCTCTGCGCGGGGCCAGCCAGCTGGGAGGGGGACCCGGCATCACCCCATGTACTCCCTTTTCCTTCACAGCATCCTGCACCCCCACGTGCGCTCGCCCAGCTCTCTGTGCCCTTGTGCAGGGGCACGGGTGGGTGTTTGACCAGGCTTGATATCTCCAGACATGTTTTATAGGCTTAGGGGTTGGTTAAGACTTGCAGACAGACCATGTGTCAGGTCAGGCTGAACACAGACCCCAGCTCACCTCTGCCGGGGTAGGATGTGACCCTTGGAAGGGTGGGAGGAGTGGGGTCCCTTCACCTGGGGGTGCTGCTTTGCAAGGGCACGCACCAGCTCTTTCTTGGCACTTCATAAAATTTACGTGCAGAGGAAATGAACGGCAGGATCCGAGCCCGGGCTGCGGTAACGGCAGGAGATTGGCTGCAGTAACTAGCTTTTCCAAAAATAGCTCTCCTTCCGTCGGAGATGCTCTATTTTTAGAGCTACGGAGCATCACATTGACAAGCGGCGGGGTCACAGCTTACCTTTAAACTTCTGAAATGCCTTTGCCCTTGTGTGAGCACCTTGGCTGTTCAGACGGCTATCAAACGCAACGCCTGGCAGCACGGCCAGCGAGCACGGCCGGCAAACCCCGGATCCCAGCTTCCCCCAGAGCTTTGGCACCTGGAGAAGCACGGGTAGGTCAGCTCGGACACAACCGCACACGGTCCACCTAATTGATTGCTTTATTCTGTACCCCAAGCGGTTGATGCGTGTCTGTGAAGAAGATCTGTAATTTAAAACCCCACAATGAGATCTCCAGGTGGGGAAATTACTGTTCTGTGACTTTTGTACAGGAGATGTACGTGCTCAGGCAAAGAACTAACTCCCTGGGTCTCTGGATCCTCTCCCCCCCTGCTCCGACAGACGCAGCAGAATACGGCAGGTTAATTAAATTATCACAGATCTGAGGGCTGCTCGACAGCGATGGAAACTCAGGGAGACCCCAGTCAGAGCTGTGGGGCTGCGGCGCCTGCACAGACAGTGAGCTGAGCACATGGCATGTAAAATTAAAAATCCAGCCACTCTATTGCTAGGAATAAAAGCCATCATTTACGTGTTAAAACACCTCGGCTTACAGCAGCAATTTCCCTCTTTTTAACTTTCTCAGTTTACACAGTTTCCAGAATGAATAATGCAAAGAAGCTCCTCGTTGGTGACACGCATTCAAAAATGGGATAGGACTTCTTTTTTTCACCCCCCTAAACCTACACATCTTCTGCGGGAAGTCCTTCTGCCGAGACAGCTAAATACCTGCTGCCAACAGCTTCTGCTAGCAGCTTTTAAAAAGAACTTTTTAACCGTGACGGTTTGGGAGACAACGGCGCCCGTGGCAGTGAACCCAGCGGGCTGCGGGCAGCTGCCTGCAGAGGGGCCCTGCCGGGGCCAAACCAGGCTTAAAGGTTTAAAACACAAAGAAATCGCATCCACTCTGCTCGTCGTGATCGCGACTGGTAAATAATGGGGATGTGTTTTCCTGACAGACGTCGGATCCCGTTTGCCCAGTGCTGACCACTGAGACATCAGCAGCTCTGCCTGTCTGTCTCCATTTATGCTAATGGCATTTACGTGTCTCTGGTAATGCCTCTAATAATTCCTCTGTCACTCAGATTAGAGCCTGACAGCTTTCCTGTTTGCCCAAATTAAAACACCAGCTCTGCAGGGTTCCGTTAGCGAGATCTTGCATCGCTTCCTTTAGGAATAAGCAAATCAGCTCATGGGGCAAACAACATTCCCGACAAGCTGGTTCTGAAACCTGGAAGCAAATTATATTAAAGTGGAATGATCTAGATCACATCTAATCTTAAAATGTCTCTTTGTCTGAAAGGGAGAGAGAATTGAGGAACAAACTCATTGATCAGTCCCGTGCCGGCCAAACCCAGCAGACGTGACGGTGCCCGGCTGCAACCCCCGCTGCCCGTCCCACCCGGCCACTGCCCGCCACTTTGCTCACCGGTCCTGCCGCATCCTGACCCGCTCCTGTCCTTTCCCAAGCTGCCTTCCCATGGGAGCTGCCCAGACACCGGCCCCAAGCTGGGCTACAACGTTCCCATCGTGTGCAGCACATGCATTGGGAAAAGCTGGTGCTGCTCTGCTGTGGAGCAAGGTTTGCCTGGAGGCCAGCCCCTTACTGCTCACTTTGTGAGATATTCCTGCCTTTCTCCTCAAACAGAAAATCCACACAAAATCAGAGGGAAACTTGGCTTTCCCTGGGCTTGTTATTTTTTTCTGTGCAAGAAAGAGCAAGGCTTTTCTCCTCTGGAACAACAGAGAGAAAGAAAGAGGCTCTGAAAGCACCAAGAGGCAACTTGTCCTCTGATGGGGCAATTTTTAACTTCACCCTCTGCCATCAAAGCAGCTCCTTCTGTATCCGAGTGCATTTCCCAGGTGCGCCCTGCCCCAGCCCCAGCCCCTGCTGATCCTGCTCCTCAGCTGGGGAATTGTCACTCGTGGGCTGGGTGTATTGCTGCATGTAAAGGAATCCACATCTACAATTACATGGAATATTTTGCCTTCTGTGTCCACTAACACCTAAGTAATCTATTTGTAACTAATGCACATAATCTACTTAACGTAGGTAATGTACCTCCCCTCTTTGCATTTGCTGGTGTTGATCAGTTTTTACTTCTATCACGCACAAATCTTCCAGCCGGCTCACGGAAAACAGCTTGCTGGATTTCATTCGACCCGAATCCCTGTGTGCTATGCACTCAGTTACAGCATCTCTTTGCCTGTATCCGGATGCCGTGCAGCTATTTACAGAGTATCTCCACTCTGGCACGGGTTGTAAGGACATGAAAAATATTTCTGGAAGCAGCACCACAACAGGTATCGAAATAAACACAATCATTCCTGTCACCTCCAAAGCGGCTGCCACGTGCGTGTGATCGAGCAGGACCTGACTGAGACCTCCCACACCCAACAGCACAGGGCAGGGAACGCCAACAGCACACAGCAGAGCTCGGGACACTTGGGAATTGCAGCACAAGTGAGAAATTCCATTTGCAGGCAGCTGGAAGCGGGTGCTGGCAGCCCGGCCAGCGGAGCCGCCTGCTCCGTGCGCCAGCGCTGCTCAAGGAACATGCATTTTCTATCAATGCAAATTGTTTGCTTGCATTAGAAAATCAAATTATTTCCATTTATACATGTTTAATGAGAATTTCAAGAGCGTATAATGCAGCTAATGCTTCCAGGGTGCGAGCAGGCGTGTGGAGCTGGAGCAGAAGATGTCTGCTGCGCCGCTGGGTCCTGGACCCGCAGCCGGTCCCTTCGCCATCACTGCCCGGAGCTCGGCCTCCAAAGGTCAATGGCTTCAGATGTGAAATGCATCTCAGTCCCCCAGCTCCCCACACCCGCTGCCTGCGGCAGCAAACGGGTGGGATGGCCCAGCTACGAGACCGAAACTCGCTCATTAACAAGCTGTTAAATAATTAATAAGTTTATATATAATTGCTTCTGTGTACATAATCCTGCATTCTTCAAAAACCTATCATCAATTTTCAGTTAGTTCCACTCGAGGAAACAAGGGCTAATACTTTCATTTGAGCAGATGAATATTTATGCCATGCTTGTTCTGTCTGGGGCTGGGAAAACCGGATTATTCAGCTTCCCGGGGTGCGAAAGGTGGGCAGTGGGAGCCGCGCACGCCTCAGCTGGCAGCAGTGCCCACCAGCTGCTCTGGACCTCCCAGGCTGACCAACTGGTCTCTAAAGTGCCAGAAAGTTTGGCTAACTTTGAGCTGGCAAGTGGGTTGCAGATACCAGCTCGCTGCTCTTAAACAGCACCGGGACTCAGTCCCCTGCTGCTGGGAGCACCTATTGCAGCAGTTACTATTTATCTATGAATTATCTATTATTTCATGTCCCCAGGATGGGGATGGGCCCAGCTGAGCCCATTTCAGAGCTTTTTCAGCAAAGCCCAACTGCCCAGCTTCTATATCATTTATCCATGTGCTGCCGGGAGCCAGCTCTCCTTCCAGCCCAGATCTGGGGCATCTCTTCCAGTACCGCTTCCAGCAACAAGCCTCGTGTCTGAGCGGGTACCAGCCACACAAATCCTGCCGAGAACTTCCCAGTCCCGCAGGCAACGCAAACGCGATGCAGCAGCCGAGCGAGTGCCGCCCACCTTGGCAGCGGGAGTTTCTGCTGTGGTTGTGGGGTGCTCCAGAGTCTCCCTGTGAAATGAGCCACCAAAGGGGCTCTTGCGGTTTTTGGGGTTTGAAGCACCAGAACAGGAGGGTTCCAGAAAAGCTTCATTCCCACAGGAGCCGTGGAGATGGCCGGTTCCATCGTGAGGTGCAGATCTGCACCCTCGGAATGACACGACCTGATGCTGCGACAGCTCGGTGACAAAGCTCCCTGAGCTGAATAGGAACCTTTTGATCTTAAAGAAAAGGTGCACGGCTCTGCACCGTATGGCCCCTCAGAAGTCCTACAGCAGCCCCAGCTTGCTGTGGAAACCAAATATTTTCACTTTGCTGTTTCCTCCCGTTCTTTTAAAGCGTGTTCTGAGTGAATAGCAAATAAGGTTTTTGAGGCAGCTGGTGTTTCTTTCTCTAGTGCACAAGGTAAGGTAGAAACAAACATATTTTGCTTTTGCTCCATCTATTTATACGATAATAGTAGCTGCAGTTTTAACGGAAAAAGACTGTAATTACCGCACACGTTCTCACAAGCCCTAATTAGCAGGACATTTAAGCACACACTCAAACACTTCGCTCCTCAGCGGAGGTTTCACTGTGGGCTCTGCAAGTGCTGCCAGCAGCCAGCTGAGCAGGGGCCATGCCCTCCCCAGCTCATCTTGGGCTGATGGAAAGCCAACATCTGCACACCTTGAAAACCTGGCAGTTATTTTTACCCCAACTGGTGTGTGGTTGTAACGAGTCTCAGCCACCAAAACAGCCACATCTTCCTGCAGAGACCACTGCACAGGGGAGAACGCTGGAGGAAGGGTGAGGTCAGAGCTACAGGTGTTCCAGGAGCTGCAGATGCTGCACCAGGAGCATCTCCTGACAGAGCTCTTCTGACTCCCTGTCCCCGGCTGGGGGAGGAAGAAGCACAGATTTATCCGCTCCCGAGACACTGCAGAGGGAACTGGCAATGTCACCGGCAACGTCACTGGCTGCTGGCACGTGCCTGCACGGCACGCCTGGGACCACGACCAGGGTTTGGTAGCAGCACAGCATCACTTTACTGACCGCGGAGTAAAGCGAAAGGCGCCGAGCCCAGGAGGTCACTCTGCTCTCTCCTCCTTGGCTCCAGCCACCTCCAGCCACCTCAATCACGTTTGCCTTGGTTTCTCCAAGCCGGGGAATGTTGTGCCGGTGAAAAGCCAAGCACCGAAGCAGTCCTGCTGTGCCTGGAGCCTGCAGTGGCCAGGCACTGATCACCAAAGGGAAGGAGCCGTCCCTGCTTCCACCCTGCTCTGTGCCAGCAATCGAGGGTCTGCAAGGAAACACTTCACTCGCTTGCCCGTAATCAAAGCTTTGCTAGTCCAGGAGACTTTTTTTTTTCCTTTTCTCCTTTTTTTCCCTTTCTATTGGCAATAATGTTAGCTCAGCAAAAGCACAATTAAGAAAATTAAATGAGCAATTTGGTTATTAACAGATTGCAACCTTTTCAACAAAATTTACTGGGTTTCCCCCCTCTGAATGCAAACTCCTTGTGCACAAGGAGGGAAGGACGTGTCTAAGGATGGGGCTGAGCAGCCAGACCCAAACCTCTGTTCTCTCCTCCATCAGCAGGACCCAGCTCATGTTCAGCACCCCTGACACTGCTCAACACCCCCAGGGAGGAGATGCTGGTCCTGGGGAGGGGAGTCACCCACCTCCTGCCCCCCACATCCTGGGCTGGGGGCTCTGGGAGCACCCACACTGTGCAGGGAGCCAGAGCCTCGTGTAAGCTGCTCTATTTACATAAGCTTCTGTCGTCTTACCCCGCAGATTAAGACGATGTACTCCTGTGTCAATCCCATAAGTAGCTGGAATTTAATTCCTGACTTAATATTTCCCTGGATGCTTATTTATAATGAACTGTAGCAAAAATATCATCTTCCCCAGTGAAGTGGAGCAAGCAGCTCGTGGCAGGTACACCTGGAAGTGCGGAATAAGAAATGGGGAGTATCCAAAATGCCCTCCAAGGCTTGCTGTGGGTGGCATTAGCGACCCAATGCCCACCTTCGCACGCTCACCCACCAAGGCTCGGAATGACCCGGTACAGCACTTTGCACTCAGCTTTCATCCTAAGGCTCGGGCCACATGACAAACACATCCATGCATCCCTAAGTCTCCAGGCAAAGGGATAAAACATTGTTTGATTTACTCCAGATCAGCCCACAAAGGGCCAGAGAGCCTCATTCTCCCTGAGAGTAATCGACCTTTATCAAAATAAGTAACTTTGAACGAGGACTGCAGCGCAAGGTCCCTCCAGGCTGCCCAGCCAGTGGCCACCACCTTAGCGTGGTGTGTTGGGGGGAGCTCAGGGGGGCTGCTGCCCACTGGGACACATTTCCACGTCCTTTACTTGCCGGGCTGCCTCAGGATGGAGCCGAAAGGCACGATCCACGCTCTGGGAAAGAAGCTGCCGGGACCGGCAGCCTCCTTGCATTAGCATGTGCACAGCCCCCTGCTGCTGTGACTCGTGAGTCGGGATGGAAACAGCTCTGAAATCACTGGACAGAAAATTAAAAACTCCTGGGAGGATTTGCCCCAACCTTTCACTGTGTGTTCAGGAAAAACAGCTGCTGCTTGTACTCAGGAGACCCAGCTCCACTCTCCAGAATAAATTCAGCATTGCCCTTTTCCACTCTGAACTTAGTCTTTTTTTTTCTCTCCCTTTCAATTTTCCCAGTCTGCCCCAAAGTGAGCAATACAGAGGCCACAAAGGGCTCTTTCAACCTGTGCCAGGGCAGGTCGGTGCGCACACCAGGGCTGGGACTCACCCAGAGCCTGGGCAGCTGACGCGCTGAGCCTCGCTTCCCTGTGTCTCGTGCAGCTGCCAGCAGGAAGGGGGACGCTGGGGCCGTGGGCTTTCGCTCCGGCTCCTGCACCGGCACAGCAGGTCGCTGCTGGGGAGCACAGGCATCCTCACCCAGTGAGCCTTCGCAGGGCTCCCGTGCTCGCAGAGCCACGGTGTTTGCTTCGTTACGGCAGAGAATGGCTGTGATTTGTAGCATGCGGGCCAGGAGGGATGCAGACATCGCTTTGAATCATCACTGTCTTGTGGAAAGGGACCCTGCACACCAACAACAGCATCTCTGCATTGAAGGGCTGTGATCTGCTGACACCCCAGCCCAGGCTGGCAAACCCACAGGGTACCACAGATGGGACCCAGCAGCTCTCCTGGCTGGTGGCTCTCAATGGCTGTCAGAGGCAACAACAAACACCTCCAGCCATGGAAGGAGGGAACCTGAGAGCATGGTGCTGGGTCGGACCACGCCGCATCCCCACCGACACTCAGCATCACGGTCCTCGCCCCCCTTTCCTCAGCCAGCACCTCAAACCTGCGCAGATCCCAGCGACCACGGCCAAACCCTGAAACCATCTTTATTGCTGCCGCTGATGCCCAGAGCTGCCCGAGAGGGAAAGTACCTGCAGGTGATTAACAAGTGACTAAAGGTCTCTCGCTTTTCCCACCCTCTCCCCTTCAGTCGCAGACGGTGTCTGGCTCTTCAGCAGCCAGCCTCCTTCTAAGGGAAACACCAAATCAAAATCTCGAGGCTTTGCCCCAGTTTCGCTCACCAGAGAAAAGGGCTCGGTGTTTCCCCAGGGGGGCTTCCCCCTCTGCAGTGCTCAGTTACCTGGGATATCTTACACTGTGGTACTAAAAGAAACACGGATAATTATTACTGTTTGCCAGCATAACAGTTTCAAGAATCAGTATCCTTACTTTTTGCAAGAAACACATCCCCAAGCAGTTTCCTTTGCATACGAGCGTGCAAAAAATAGTTCAAGTGAGAAAAAATCGTATCAGCAAAGCTCATTTATATAGATGAATCATTTTGAATATTTCTAAGCATCCAAACTAATTGCGGTGGATTTGAATTATAGAATTAGAAGCAACAAGTCCTTTTTGATCCTCTAGGCTAAAAAGTTATAATTAGCACACACGCCATAAAACTGTTCTTTAATTAAATAAGCCTCAAAAGGTGGAAGTTTTGCGAGGTCCCTCCCTCGCTTACATAAAGCAGCTGGCCCGAACGGCCGCCACCGGGGAGGCTGGGATGGGGCTCCTGAGCCCAGGGAGAGTTAAGCAGAATCATAAAGAATGAGAGCAAGGAAAGAGAGAAATGGGGAATTAGGTGAGCGGGAATCCCACAGCCAGCGCCTACGTTAGCAGCCTGAAGAGCTCTCACAGCTGAACGGGCTGGTTTATGTTGGTCAGCGAAGCTGCATTTCTGGATCTGGGGCGTCCCAGGTTATAGTGATCACAGCTGCTGCAAGCACTGGGCAGCCTGAACACCCTGCAGCCATGGACGGCATCGCTGGGGATGGGGTACCGGTGTCAGCCCTGGTGGATCCAGCCTGAACACATGCTGGGAAAGCAGCATCTTTATGATGGCCAGCTCGGAGGTCATCGCTTCTCAGTTCCAAGGCTGCATAACAGCCTGGCAATATGTCATGCTACCTGTTGCCTGTATTATAATAGGCTGGATTTATTCACAAAAAGCATATGTTGCGGTGCCGAGCGCGGAAATGCCATCTCTCACAGTTGTCTCTTTCTTCGCACTTTAAAAAGGCTGTAGGGAAAGATGACATATGGCACCTCAGCTTACGACGGTTTAATCGACACTGCTAGGGCCAGGGAAAATAGAGCAGCGCGGCGTTCCCCAGGGAGGCTCCCAGTCCCGGTCCTGCCGGGACGCTCCTGCTGCCGCCGTGCCCGCAGTGCCATTACCCGCCGGCGTGCGCGTTGCTGGGTGATCAAACAACCCAATTAACAGGCTCCTCCTTGTCAACGCCAAAGCTGAACCTCCAGTTCTTCAAATACATAATTAAAGCACAGCCTCATAATTATAAAATTTCATTCCACTTGAGCAGAGGTCTGGCAGGTCCTTAAATTAATTTGATTATTTCCACTGACTCTCCGCTTCTCTGAAGAGTGGCGCAGCCTGAGCAAGGGGGTGGGGGGCAAGGGCAGAGTGGGGGTCTCGCTCCTGAGACCCCCATGGCGGGGCTGAGCTGGCACCCAGGGCAGACACCGGAGTGGGTTTCTGACTGGGAAGTGCCGAAGGCAGCGCTGAGGCTGGTGGCACCTCCGGGAGGTAAAACTCTCCCACTCGCTGTCTCTGAGAAGAACAAAAAGTGGTGAGAGGTTTTATGGGAGCGGTGGGAATGGAGCCTTCGCAGGGAAGGCTGTCAGCACAAATACCTCACGTAGCTGGGAAAGCAAATGCTGCTGTTCTCCATTAATATCCAAAATTGCCTGCAAATCCCATTGCTGTAATATTCTATAAATATTCGCCGTTCTCAAAGCCTCCTTCTCAACAGCCCTCCCCAAAGCCCACTCCTCTCTCCAGACCACACACCAGATCTTCACGGAGTGACAAATGGCACGAACAAAACCATCACGGGAATGTGACAACCCAACTCATCACGGCCCAGACCTGGAGCTGGAAAAGCTTCTCCCGTCTCCAGAGGGAACAATCGCTGCCGAGGATCTTTGCAAAAATTAGTTCCTGTGAGATCTGAGGGATCTCTCTGCTTCTGCACTGAACATGGGGAGCGAGCCTATAAATCCAGTTAGTCACACTCTCTGGATTACATTGGACCTTGTACTTCTGCTTTTATTAACAAGATTGTTTACTATATAAGAAGCTTTATATAACTGTGAATCACGGGTGATTTGTAGGACTGCACAGATGGGAGTTGCCAACCATCCATTTTCTCTGTTCTCGCGTGAACCTCCCGCTCCCAGCCCATACCTGGAAAATAAATAAAATCCTCGCTGTGGTAATTAAATGTCTGG
Organism: Chloroceryle amazona; assembly: GCA_027560015.1. Taxonomy (NCBI): domain Eukaryota; kingdom Metazoa; phylum Chordata; class Aves; order Coraciiformes; family Cerylidae; genus Chloroceryle; species Chloroceryle amazona. Next base: position 5,510 of record JANHFX010026467.1, on the reverse strand, counting down.
CTCTAATCCACTTCAGTGGTGCGCTCGCTATGGGATTTAAGACTCTCTGACATTCCAGTTTAATACACAGTTTAGCATCTGTGCTGATGCAGGGATGAAGTTATCCCCAAGAAGCATTTTCCACCCATGCCCCTCCCTTGTGGACAACCCTCGGGTGCGAGGGCAGATGTGCCAGCTCCCTCCCAGCACCAGGCAGGAGACCGCCGCACCCCAAACCCATCGAGGCTGTTCGGTGGCAACAAAGTAGTTACCAGCTACCTCCTCTATGAAGTGCAAGTGCTTGAAAGCAAAGTCGCCGGCACTGAATCCTACCCTGCCCACGGAGCACACATCAGTCCTGCCCGGTATCATTAAATGGCTATTTTATCACAATGGAGCAACCTCTGCACTGCCCCCAGCACTCACTGGACTTCTCTCTGCATCCCTTTTTCCTCTTGATTTACAAATCTTTTTAAGTGACTCTGCTAAATGGCGCTAATACGGCCAAGCTGAAGCCTCGGTGCGAGGTGACAGGCAGAGAGCGAGCTTCAGTTAATATCTCTACCAGCTAACGGCATCATTTCGGTAAAGTGCTGATCTTTCAGGACCAGTTTGTCAATTTAGCACAGCGGTGTGAGTTTAAAATTCATTTACAATTCCGCAGTGAGGTGATGGGCCCCGTGCTCAGGGCTCAGCAGGGCTCCTGCAGCTCTCCCCTCCCATCGGCAGCCGGGACGTGGCTCCACACCAGCTGCCGGCACCTGCACCATCCTCCTGCCCGCCTCACCGGGGCCAGCACAAGCCAAAAACACCGTCCTGCCTGAGCCTTTCTATGGTGCACAGGCAACCTTGATCCTCAGACAGAGTGAATTTGTTTACTGTTAGTTATTTCACCTGTCAACCTCTAGGAAATGAATTGATAGCCTTGTTGCCACGCCACAGCCCAGCACGACTCATTGTGTCAGCACGTCCGTCCAGCAGCTCGTGGTGTTATTCATGCAATTAGGGGAAGGAAGGCCAGTGGAGCCTGCCAGAGCAGCTCCTGGCTGAAGGTGACTCGCAGGGAAAGTATCAGGAAAATGCAGGATAAACACAGGTTCAGCCTCGTCCAGCAGCAGCAGGAACGGCAGTGCCCCCGAGCTCGGTGAGCTGAGCAGGGCCAAAGCTGCTGCCCGCCAGCCAGACGCCACGCTTGCCCCCAAACCCTCCTTAGCAGACCCGACGCTGGCTCTGCAGGGCAGTGTTTGCTTGCCTGGGTTAACCCCGCAGCCAAGTCGCAACTCAGAGCTCTGCAGGCAGCACAGGAACGCTGGGCAACCCCAGTAACCACCACCAAGGTCTCAAGGAGCCAGAGGTGGTGGCTCTGGAGGTGGCAGTCCCTGGTGCTGGCACCTGACGCACAGGGCACCCTCAGCAGCATCGTAATGCCCCGAGTGAGACTTCCTGGATAAATATTCTAGAGCTGCTCCAGGTCATGTATTTTTCATGAATTCATTCCGCTATGAGACAGCGCACCCTTTAAGAGGATCAGATGCATCTGTAACAGAACTATTTCTTTTTATAATGAATAATTTGTTTGAAAAGCTGGTTCTGATCATCTCAGTGAAAGAAACGCAGTTTGGCTCACTCTGCTCTGGAGCCAGGAGGGATGCTGGAAGGACCCGGGGGGCACTGGGGCTGCAGAGGGGTGTGGAGCAATGAGCAGCGTCCTGCAAGCGAGGGACGCCCAGAGGGCTCTTCCCAAAGCACGCAGGTCTCCTGCCTGGAAACACGGGCAATTTCTGGAGGAAAATTATATTAAACCTCACATTTCCATCAAATCTGGGGAGTCTCTAGGGAAACACGGGAGCCCTCCCAGTCCCCGGGGGCTGGCTCGGTCAGGCTCGCCCAGCACTGCCATCGTCGAATTATCGCTGCAGACAACGACAGCAACAGCTCCGGGGTCCTCGTGCAACAGCCCGCGCAGCTATTTATTATTGCACTAGATTTAGACCACGGATTTAGATATTGATTGAGTCTGATCCTCCGAGCAGAGAGCGCTAATTAGCACATGCAACAAAGAGCCAGCTTATAATTAAATACAGCTTGGCAAGAAGGACCTGTTAGAGACAGCTCTCCTTGTGCAAGGTGCGTGCGGGAGAATTTCCAAACAGGACTGAGTCTGAAAGGTTGTCCCGGGATGGGGCTCCGACAGTGGGAGGGCTCAGTTTGGACAGGGTG